>JABUQX010059981.1:0-17832 GCA_015478945.1 Trachelipus rathkii | reverse complement strand
ACGAGCCGCTCCACGTTTTTAAAGAATATTTAAAAGTTTTGCTGTGACAAAGACCTTATCCAAATTTAATACTTTAATTTGAAAATATTTGCTATATGCTCCAAATATTAACTATATTTCGTCAGGATTTTTAACAGATGAGAAATGTATCAGGACTTCTTGCTGCTAATGAAAAGCTGACATGCTGCGCAGTTTCGTGTTGGCTTGCGTACATGCTGGATCAGATGAGAGATTTCCTATGATAATTTTATGGATAAAATGTTCAAAAAATATCCTAAATCGATTTATTATACTTGGCAGAACATCGTGTTTCGCATAACAATGGTATATTTGCCACCAAATTTCTGCCGTGACATACTTTCAAGGAAAAATTTTTATAAATTGCTCTACAATTTCAACAGTGTTTCGAAATTCTGGAACACCATTTATGTCATTAATTACTGAATTTAAACGATCAGGGAACTAACAGGGAAAAATTTGGCTTTAGCAGTACTGATCTCCTAGGTATAACTTTGAGCTCCATTTTCTTTTGCCAGCCATGGTGGAACCTTCAACCCAGTCCAAGAAGCTACTCATATTTAAATGTGTGTATTATAATCTCGTGTAGTAGACCAATATTAGCTCTTGCTATATTCTTCAGCTTCAGTTTATCAAGAGTGAGAAAAACCTAGAAATACTCACGTACATTGAGACTTTATCAACGAATCGAAAACACCACAGATACGATTAGCTTTCTCTCCCGATATGTACATACTGTCTCGTCTGCGTAGAATGCGAGAAATATTCACAATTATTAACTTCATTCACAATTTGAGTATATCAACTGTAACTCTTTAAATATAAGTTCATTCTGAATCAAGCCTTTTGCTCCGCTTGATTTCAAATGTTCCATAAGAGCAACATCTCCAGCTTCTACTCTAAATTTCAGCAAATCGGAAAAATTGTCGGTTTCACAGTAATACCTTCGAATAGCGAGTATCAAAGGTGCCACAAACATATTAAGGTAGATATATATACGGGACCAAATTTTTGCCCTATTGTGTTGAATAACTAAGGTGGTCAGCAACATGCAGTTGTTCAATTACACTAACACGCTTATTTGATATTATTTTTTTTTGAAATTCTCTGTTGCTATTGAGGCATCTTAATGCCATTCTGAATTTAAATGGACTTTATCACGTGAATATATATCTCTATAGTTTCTAAATGGTTTTACGATAAATGAGCCAAATATACCCCTTTGGAAGAAGGTCTACAAAGAAACACAATCTGCAGAAACGGTCCTTTCATATTTTAAAATACGCTAGCGAAGAATTGTACAGATATAGTCCATCATGAAAGAAAATACCTCTTTCTTTCTTCCACATCTTTAAAATTGTACGTAATTGAAGTGATTGTTACGGTTTTCGTTAATAATTCAACTTTTAATTTCATCTGTAATATTTGGTTCTAATTAGTTATAATTTCCAATATCCAGATATTTCATTTGAGATGCATTATAAACCCAAGTAGCAACACTACTAAATTTAATTTCAATAACAAGATTGGCTTCAATACCACTTGAATTATCATCAACATTACTAGAACTACCAGTACCATTAAATGAGTTCGTATTTTGTTCCAATCACGAAGTAAATTATTTTATCAAGCCCTGCCTTTTAATTATAAATTTAGCCCATATTTCGATGTATTTCTTTGCTCAAATAATTATAAAAATAAATATTTTTACCCACCCTACTTCGTTCGCTTTTACAAGGACACAAAGCAGTTATCTCGCATCCCATCAACAGTTATCAGTATTCTCATGTACAATTGCGCTATAGTATGATGGCAGAGCAAATAAGAAAGCATTATTGCATCTCAAAGTTCTTTCATACCTCGTTTTAAAAAAATACATACAATTCAGAATTATTTTCAAACGGTGTTACGATTCTGGATTTCAGAGCAACAGCAAATGTATGGAGGGGGGCCTAACATGAGCGACATTACACGTTGTAGGAGGATTCCAGGTAGGCATGGCCCTGCCCCTTACATTCCAGCACAAAGTATCTCAAGTAAAAAAAATATGCTTTCTATATATATACTATATATATATATATATATATATAATAATAATATATATATATATATATATAATATATATATATATATAGTAATATAATATATATATATATATATAGAAAATATATATATATATATATAATATATTAAATATATATATAATAGTATATATTATATGTAATATATTATATAATTATATAATATATTATATCATATATGTTGTGTATATATATATATAATATATCTTTTATGTATTTTTATATTTGTATAATATATATATATATATATATGATTAAAGTGAAGTAATTTTTCATTACCTTTTTTAGTAGAGTTAAAGATGTTCCCCTTTCCGTTGTCTCAGGTTGATTTTTGAGTGTTGTCTATTTTGGTTATATTACATTTTCATCAATTCTTGTATTTTCCTTTTGTATTTTTTTCATCTTTTATTCCTTTGTTGTTGTATATTCTTAATATTGTTTAAATATTATTTCTTTATTATATGTTAATCTTATTTTACTTTTTTATAAATTATGAACAAATATTTTATATATATACTAATAATTACTTTTCTATAGTTTACATCTGTATATAATTACTGAAAAGGAGAAAAATGATTAAATGCATTTATCATTCTTCCCCCTCTCTGCTTCTTCAAATTTGTTTTTAGTCATCTTACATTTGAAGAAGTTCTTATTTGCTGTTCCATTCTCATATTCATTCTTCACTCCTTTGGAGATTACATTTTTCATTTTTTTATTATGTAATTCTTTGGTGAATATATCAGCAAATTGATCATTACTATTCACCCATTCTATTTTTTTTATTTCTTGATTATCTAAATATTCTCTTATTGCTGATATTATAATTCTCATACTTTTAATTTTTGATTGTCTTTCTGACATTAGAGTATCTACAAGTGTCTTACTATCGGTTCTCAAAATTAAAGGTATGTTCTTATTTGTGATTTCTTCCCACATTCTTTGTATGTACAACGATTGTTCTATACCTTCAAGCAAACTATTTGCCTCTGCTTGTATGACTGAATGATTAAATTTCTTTGATTTATTTGATCCACATATGGCTATCATTTTTCCTTGTTTATCTACAGCAAAAAGTTATACATCGTGTGTTTTATCTCCTTCTCTATTTAGCAATGATGAATCACAAATGTTATGAATTCTCAATGTTATCTTATTTATTTGTATGATATTTAATTTCATTCTGTATTTTTTTATCAATCATGTAGTTCTTATGATTCTTTCATACACAGTTTCGTTTTCTCCTTTACTCATTTATACGTAACTATATAAGATAAATCTGGTCTTGTATTTTTTGCCATCCAATTTAGTTTTCCTATTAATTGCTGGTATTCTTCTTTCTCTTATATTAAGTTTTCTATTTTCTGTTTGTTTTTATTTTCATTAATTTAATTCTTCTCCCAGTAACTATTTTGCTCCATCATTATCATGTTTTCTTTCCTGACATAATTGAACTCTAAATATTTAAATGATTCTGAACTACTTTCCCCTATTTCAAAAATGTTTTTAATGGTCTTATTATATTGCTTTTCAAATTTTTTACTTCCTAACCATAAAATATCATCTACATGTGTACATAAAAATCCTTCTAAATTATTTTTTGAATCTTTCCTTATAAATAGTGTAGGTTCCATTTTACTTTGTCTTAGACCTAACTTAAGTAATTGTCTTTTCAATGATAAATACCACATCATAGCAGCATCTTGTAAACCATATACGGTTTTATTCAATTTCCATAGTTTACCATTATCAAATTCTGGTGGTGGTTTTAGATATACTTTTCTTGTTATTATATCTCCTTGCAAGTATGCTGCTGAGATATCCATAGCATTTATTTTCCATTTCTTTTCCTGAGCTATAGTTAGTATCATTTTCATTGCTTCAGATGAAACAGTTGGTGCATCTGTTTTTTCTTCCACTGTTTCTTCATATCCTTTAGCTACCAATCTAGCTTTAAATTTTTTCTTGTTATTCTGCAATAATTTTTCACTAATTACCCATCTTACATTAATTGCTCTTTCACCTTTATCAGTTACTTCTTCAAAAACCATGTTCTTCTTCCAATTTTCTATTTCTGCTATTTTAGCTTGTTTAATTTCTTCATTAGAATGATTATAATAACTCTGATTTACTTCCTCATCTTCATCTTCACTATCCACTTCATCTATTTTTTCATTGCTCACATCCAACGATTCTTCTTCGCTATTTTCTTCATTTTCAATTACATCTAATTCATATATTTTTTCAAATTCTTTTAAATCTATATCATATATTCTATTTGTATTCAAATTGCGTATGTTATAACATTTATTATATTTTTTACTAGTTGCTTTGCCAGCCTCTACTGATAACATAACAATTTAATATATCTTCATTATTCTTTAATTTCATTTCATAGTATTTACCAGTTTTCACATTTTTTGGATCAATTTCTTCATATTCATCAATTGATGTCATTTCTTCTTCTTCTTCATCTTCAGTTTGATTTTCATTTTCATTATCAGTTTCATCATCCATAATATTTGACCATATTATTTCTTCTGTATCACTACCATTCTCATTTAAATCATCTATTATGTTTTCATTTCTTTCTTCCTCATATTCATCCTTTTCATCTTCTTTATCTTCAAGTTCTTTGTTATTATCATTTAATCTACATTTTTGAATTCTGGTTGAATGAACTTTTGATACAGATCTTAAAGTACCTCCATGTTTTACTATGATGGTTTTTCCGTCTACACACATTATTTTAGCTGGTCCTCTCCATTCTTTATCAATATTTCTTTTGTAATATACTTCTTCACCTATATTTATATTTTTTGACATGTGTTCTCTTATTTGACTTCTCAATGCACGTTTTATTTTCTCTGAGCTTTCATTTTCTATATGTATTTTTCTAGCATGTTCTATTGTTTCTAATAATTCTTTAATCATGTCATCAGTATCTCTCTTTTCACTTATTATTATATTATCAGAATCTACTATGTTTGGTATTCCTATGTTTCTTCCAAAAACAAGTTGATTAGGTGCATATCCCAAATAATTTGTTAGTCCATTTTTAGCAAAAATTGCCCATGCCATACTATTCTTTCTATCATGTCCTTCTTGTTTTAACTTATATAATGATTCCTTAAGTAACCCTACTACCTTTTCACATAAACCATTACTCCATGGGCTTTCTGCCGCTGTTCACAAAACTCCTGATATGCAAAATTCTCGTAAAAGTTTCCATATCTTCATTTGTGAAATCTCTTTCGCATCAGACATAATTACTATAGGAACTCCCAAAGATATATAATCCCATTTTTCAATTAATCTTCTATTGATTTCTTTACTGCGTTTTATTTTTTTAACCATTACTGCTGAGTATATCTTGTTGCCATGTCTATTATTACTAAAAATTTATTACCTCAATTCTCCCACACTAAACGGAATTATTTCAGTTAAATTTATTTGCTAATGTAACCTACTACAGGTCTGGTGGAAGTTTTCTATATTTTTTTACATATTTCCATTCTCTCACAATTGTGCTCCAATTCTTTTCTACCAATTATTCCAAAAATCTTCTTCTTTTATTTGTTTTCATGACATTTTTTTTATTGTTTTTAAAATAATTTTTCTATTCCACAATGAGCAAATTGTCTATGTAGCTTTTTCAATTTTTCTTTTCTATCTTTTTCTTTTATCCAATTTTCTTTAAATTGACTAATCCAACATGTTTTCTTTTGTTTTCTATTCAATAGTATGCAGGAATGTCCTCCTTCATTATCAAAGGTCTTTACTTTCTGTAGATTCAAATCACAAATATCAACAGTTCCATCTTCAATATTAATTTTTAATTTCATTCTTTTCATGGCTGATTTACCTAGTAATAAAGGTATATCACCCTCTATTACATTGATTTTTAAATCAAAACTCTTTCCTTTGATTTTACAAGGCAATATAATATTTCTTTTAATATTTTATATTCTGTTTTTCCAAATAAAAAACAACCATTTTTCAATTTTTGTGTGTCATTTATATATTGTAATTCCTCATCAGTTAATCCACTAATCAATTTTGTTAATCCCAATTCTCCAATTACTGTCTCTATACTTCCTGTATCTATAATAGCCATTACATCTTCTTGATATTTAATTTCATTAGAGTCGGTATATTCTTCATTATTATTGAAAAATGTTCTATTTATTTTTCTTTCTTCCAATTCTTCTAAATCATTTCTTCTTTCTTCTTTTTCTGTATTAATAATGGAGTTAATTTTTTCCAAATATAGTTTTTCATTATTTCTTTCTATGAAAAATATAGCTTTATTATTTCTCTCTTCTATTATTTCATTTTCTTTACAATTTTTCATTATGTGTCCTTCTTTTTTACATTTCCAACACACATTATTATATTCTTCATTCCAATAACAATCTTCTGTTTTATGATTAGTACGTTTACAAATATCACATTTATTGAAATTAAATGTTCTTTCTCTCCAATAACATTCATCAGTGTTATGATTATTGTATTTACATATTGTACAGAATTTATTCTTATTATACCAATTTTCATTTTTATTGCCTTCTTTTTCTATGATTTCACATACTGATTCCATCATATTTACAATTGATTCTTTAGTTGTTAGAAAAATATTTGTTTTAATTCCTTCAATCTTATTTATAATTAGCTTTCTTTCCATGTCTTTCATATTAGAATTACTAATCAATAGATATGAATGTACTTTTTCACTTATTTTAATATCATCCAGTTTTTCACAATCTCTTTTTGCTTTATCATACCTTGCTACATATTCTCTGAAAGATTATCTCCTTTCCTTTGTTGCATATTCAACAATGTTTGTACTTAAGATAACTTTCTTGTTCTTTGTTTCTACATATATCTTTCTTTTAATGTATTTATAATTAGATTCTACTCCATTTTCTTCCTAATTTCTTCTCCTTTAAAGACCATTAATTACTTCTAGTGTTCTCCTGCCCTAAACCTCCTATTATTTGGTGCTATTTTAGTTTTTTTTCTTTTTCTTGAGACACTTCTCTCCATACTTTTAACTTAAATAAGTATTCCTCAAAAGATTCTTCCTTTTTTCCACTAAATTTAGGTATTATTAAAGTCATTTTTCTTTCTTCATTTGTTTCTCTTTTTTCTTTAATATCCATTAGTTCCTTTATCATGTTAGTTAGCTTATCCATTGTTATTGATAAAATTTCCTTTGCCGTTTCTTCTTCTTTTTTCATTTTGTTTGTTTAGTATATAAAATTTATTTGTTTATAAAATGATTAAAGTGAAGTAATTTTTAGTTACCTTTTTTAGTAGAGTTAAAGATGTTCCCCTTTCCGTTGTCTCAGGTTGATTTTTGAGTGTTGTCTATTTTGGTTATATTACATTTTCATCAATTCTTGTATTTTCCTTTTGTATTTTTTTCATCTTTTATTCCTTTGTTGTTGTATATTCTTAATATTGTTTAAATATTATTTCTTTATTATATGTTAATCTTATTTTACTTTTTTATAAATTATGAACAAATATTTTATATATATACTAATAATTACTTTTCTATAGTTTACATCTGTATATAATTACTGAAAAGGAGAAAAATGATTAAATGCATTTATCAATATATATATATATATATATATTATTTACCTATGAGATCTTAAAAAAATTTCATTGTGGAAAATTCTTGTGAGGCTGAAAATCTAGGGTGGGGCCATGGCCCTACCTTGCCCCCCCATAACGGCGCCCATGTATATATATATATATATATTAAAAAAAAATATATATATATATATATATATATATATATATATATATATATATATATATATATATATATATATATATATATATATATATATATATATATATATATTATATGTTGTATAGATATTATTATAATATATATATATATATATATATATATATTTATAATATATTATATATATATATATATATATATATATGTATGGTATGTATGGTATGTATGTGATGTATGTATTTGTATGTATGATGTTGTATGTATGTATGTAGTGTTATTGTGTATGTATGTATGTATGTATGTATGTATGCATGATGTATGTATGTATGTATGTATGTATGTATGTATGTATGTATGTATGTATGTATGTATGTAAAGGTTACATGCATAGTATCTAAGAAGCATATATATATAGTATGCATGTATATATGTCGATATGTATATATATGTATGCATGTATGATGTATGTATGTTATGATGTATGTATGTATGTATGGTATGTATGTATGTATGTATGTATGTATGTATGTATGTTTTGTATTATGTATGTATGTATGTATTTATGGATTGTTTTTGTGTATACATGAACTATGCGTGAACGAATTTATGTATGTAAATATGTATGGAGTAGTGTATGTATGTATGTATGTATGTATGTTGTATGTATGTATGAAAGTTTGTATGTATGTATGTATTATGTATGTATGTAGTATCTGTATTGTATGGATGTTGTTGTGCAAGGTATGTTATGATGTATGTATGTATGTGGTACTATTTATGCATGAATATTATGTATGTAACTTATGTATGCATGCATGCTATGTTGATGTATGTATGTATGTATAGTATTAGATAGTATGGGTATGTGTGTGTGAGTATGTATGTGTATAAATATAGAATATATATATATATATATATAAATATATATTTATATATATATATATATATATAATCTAACAATTGCATATGCATTGGTATAAATATATATATATATATATTATATACTATATATAATATATAGTATATATATGATCAACATATTGATTCTGGATATAGAATTTAGCGTAAAGTTATCCCAGCAGAAGAGCTGGAAGGTACACATGGTTAAGAATATTTCTCATAAGTAACAAAATTGAGGGCTTTTTCTAGGAAATATTATTATATTCTCCTGATCGAGAATCATAGCGATTATCAAGAATAGTGGAAACTATAGGGAAGAAGGACTGCAGTCTTTGGTTGAGAAGCATGATATTCGTCTGCACATTGTAAGAGATTTATTGTAATACTTGAGTGCTGCTTTTGAAGAAGAACATATCAAGATTACTACGCGCGTTAAATAATTTTACGTCAATTAACTTGACTTAATTAAAGGAAAGATGCTTAGAGAGTATAAAGAGATGCCATACCTGAACTGCCGAAGCAAGCAAACAACAGAAGAAGAAGAAAGAGCTGCTGCAGTTGCTAGACAGAGAGAAGAACGAGAAGAGTCTAAAGAAATAAGGGAAGCAGAAACAGCTAAAAAGGAAAATGAACGCGCTGAAAAAGAAAAAGAACAAATATTCGAACTAAGAAGTTTAGAACTCGTGAGTCAGACGAGAGTAAATAACAACATATCCGAAAACACAGAAATGAATGAAAACACCTAAGCTTCGCCATTCAAAGATGAAAAGGATGATGTGTGAAGTTATTTGGAAAGGTTTGAATCGATTTGCTCAGGAACAGCGGGTGGACCGCCAGAAATGGATACGTATTCTTGAGTGCATTATTGACAGGCTGTGCTTTAGAAGCGTATTCACGTTTACCACGTGGTACGGCAAGAGATTACATTACTTTAAAGGAAGCACTTCTAATAAGGTATACCTTACGAAAATGGATATCGATTTAAATTCAAAAAGGAAAAGCCATCTAACGATAAGACTCCAGCCCAGTTTACTGTCAGGATGAGAATGTAGATAAATGGGTAGAATTATCAAACACTAAACAATCAAATGACGGTCTAGCTAAATTAATAATAGCAAAACAATTTATGCACTTATTTCCAAAAGATTTAACAAACATTAGATGAAGGGAACAATTATTTGAGGGCTCATGGAACTACCCTTACCTTCAAAACGAAAGAAAATAAAAATAGTGCTCTCGATTCATGTAGGAACCAAGAACGAGAACTCCCCGAAGTCCTCTGCTACACCTGTAATAGTTTTGGACATAGAGCTCGCAAATACCGAAGAGATGCTCGATTTTATAAAACACCTTCATAATCTCAGTACAAAAGGGGTCCGAGACAAGAATGGAGACAAAAACAACGTGACTGTAACTACTATGAGTTCAAAAGAGTGGGGTTGCGGAAATTAGGCATGAAAACATAGCTCTTAAACAGAACCACACGGAAGCTGTGGCATGCTTGATTTCAAAAACTTACATTCACGCATTACAGGAGATCAAAGAAAATATTGATGGTGATTTTTTACGTTTGGAAGGGGACATAACGATACTGATTATAAGATCAGCATGTGGCAGAAATCCTCAGAAAAAGAAGAAAATATGCCGTTAATGAAAGGAACAATTATGGTCATTCGGTGTTAACGTTACTGGACACTGAATATAGTGGGATGTTGATAAAGCAAAAATGTTCAACAAGAGCACTGGGAGAGAAGGAAATTTACTTTTGGCAGATAATAAGATTAGACGAGCACCGTACGCTAAAATAGTAGATACGCCATATTACGAAGGGAAAATTGAAGCCCTATGCTTCTATGATGCTACTTACGATCTAGTTATTGGAAATATAGCCGGGGCAAAACCACCTAAACGCCGGAATGAAAATTGGACAGAATTGGTAACAGACAGGTAGGACTTACCTGAAAGAGCGTTCGAGCGAATGGTAAAACTACATGAAAAAAATTGTGAATCGGAAGTTGGAAAGTCCGAATTCATGGAAGTATCAAATTCAGACTTTATTATTTCTAATAATGTTGGAGATAATAATGAAGAAGAGTCTGTAGAAACTGAAATTAGAAGAAATCTCAGTGAAACTGAAGTAAAGAGGAAAGAATATAACAAAGGTGTAATTAAAGCAGATGATAGAGAAATAACATCTTTAATTATCAAACAAAATGAACATATTAAAATTCATAATTTGAACCAGAAAAATCTAATTGTGGAAAATGATCTGATTCCCACTATCAGATATCTCTAATACTGACGATTGTAACTGTAAAGGTGAATATGACAAGTTCGACGGGATTGTCGAAAAGGAAGTCATAGTCGGTGAACGCTAACGTGCGGTCGAACAATCAGACTTGGATTGCAATTCGGAATCTTAAGTGAAAAACAATCCTAGTGATAGCGAAAATAAATTTAAAGATGATCCCGCTAAAGTGATGGTCACTTTGGATAAGAGAGTTCATCAATTGATGTAACTAAATAATTTAATAATGATAATTAATAAGCGGATCATCAGAGAATAGTTTTGATCTAAATGCTACCGCAGATTCCGAAAATGATGAGGATAACGATGATAAAAATAATCATTACCATTGTGAGGTAAATGAATCTGGTGCAGAAATTAATAAAGAGGAGCAAACCTCAAGGAACAAGGTAAGATTGGATGAACATTTAAAGAACGGTCTAGAAGTGGCTCGTTACCAACTGAAACAGCTGCAGAGGAAAGATGACTCTCTCAGCGGAAATTTAAAGCGGAGCGAACGGGCGGCGAAAATGACGTGACAGATCAGCGTGAGTATCATGCAGTGATGTTCAAGAGTGAGAGACTCAGTAAAGAGCACGGTAAGAAATTAGTAGTCCCGAAAATGGATGCCGCTGAAGATGACGGCAGTCGAAATGTAAATAGAAGCGATGGCTCTAATGGTAAATGTGAGAGAATATCATAGTTCAACAATGTGTCAAGAAATAAAGAATAAGCTGACTAGGTCTGAAATAAGTTATGAAGATCAGTTAAATATTACTTTTAATAGCTGGGATCACTTTGCTGGAAGTGGATGCTCAGGACAATTGTCATTTTACTTATCGATGCTTCAATTAGTTCTTCAAGGATAATGGATGAGAATAAACGAAACATTAAAGGTGTGTTTAGAGGCTATATTGAAAAGATAGAACGAAGATAAACGTCTTGAAGCAGTATGTGACACTAACAGATCCCTCGAGACATACTAGTTTGAAAGCCATCTCAGTGAACAGTATTGAAAAATTGAAAAATATATTCATGAAGGATCTCAACTGCTAGTCAGAGTCAAAATAAAAACCTCGGTTAAGCAACGATGTGAAAAACTGTTGCATATGAAAAGGGGGGAAACGATTAAGAGTAACAATAAAGGACTTTGTGAAACTGATCAAATGTGTTGATGGCACGAAAACTGGAAAGTAATCAGATTTCAAGCAGCGAGAACTTTAAAAGCCCATTCTCACAGACATTCTGAGAACAACTAGCGTCGTGCAAGGTGAAATGAGTCTTACTACCGAAGAACCTACGAGATCCAAAGCGTATGCTATCCCTTACGTTTTGAGGGAAGAATTAAAAGAAAAGATAGAAGTGATCAGAAAATCGATCTCATGCTACATTTCACCTATGGTTGAAGTGACGGAATGTATGTTGATTCAAGAATAGCTCGGTAGTCCCACGTATTGAAGATGCTCGGTGCAAGAGTGAAGCATCAGGATAAGAAAATTAGCCAATCTGATGGAAGGGAAATACTGGGAGGTGAATTGCCTATATGTTTTAAATTAATGACTCAGAGTACAAGTATAGAAGAAAGGAAAAATAGGACTATAAGATGGACAGTACATCTGCAGAAATGTATGTGTTTACTGAAGTTAATCATTAGTGGAGAATGTAGGAATAGATTCATTTCAGCAGAATCCACCAGTGAATCATTAAGAAGAAAATATAAGGAATTCTTCCTGAAAGAATACCATGTTACTTTCCCTAATTTAAGTATTGTTTTTATTTTTACTGCAGCGATGCTATCTATTAGTTTTATATATGTGGTATTTTTATTATTTAGATAATATATTTTAAGTAAAAAATTTTACCAATATTAACTTGTTAATATAAAATATAATAGAATCTGAATTGAACACATTTATAAAGGTCGTTAGTTCATTTAAAATACGATTTCTTTTCTTGAAGCTGATTGGATTGTATAATATTAAAATTATTTATTAAAGATTTTAGAAATACACATGGGGAGGACAGGAAGAACGCCAGAACGCCGTCGTGGGTAGTAGCCCTGCCAACGGGCTCTGAACGAAAATTTATGGTGAAGAACAGAATCAAGAGGGGTTGATAGGAACTTTATCATGAACTTAAACTTTACATCACTCTGACAGAGAAAAAAAAAACAATCTCCTAAGCACTTTGAAGCACTATAATTCTCACTTTGTATGCAATATACCTGATACTGTCAAGCACACAAAAAGAATTCATTAGCTAACATATTCTACAGGGACTTCAATTCGATGCAACACGACGGAAATTTATGTATAACAATCTCCACCAAGTGGGTCCACAAAAGGAACGAAAAAGCCGTGAACCAGTATCCACAGCCAAGAGGAGAGGCGAACTGTACTGGTGTACGACATATGTTCTTCATACGGAGACCTATGTAGTATCTATATATTATGAGTATAGGTATATATATATAGATATATTACAGGAAACTTAATGTATATATTTCATTATTCTGCGAATAGCAATTTATTATATATAACTCTCTTATATAACATAAATAAATATTATAAATATAAATAATTCATAAAATATATATAATACTATATACATATTAATTAATTTATATATTAATATATATATGATTATAGAAATCGATAACAAATTAAAATGATTCTTGTGGTTTAAAGAGCTCATTTTTTAATTTGAATTAAATAAAATGAAATGGTAGCATTAACATTAATATGCTTTAATCCATTGTGCAAGAACAAACTTTAGATGAAAATAATATCTTCAAGTAAAAAACGAAAAGGTATAATTGGATACTATAAAAGAAATTCTTCAAAGAAAATAATTTAAAAATGGCTGCTTGAACATGCGTGTTTCTAGCCAACATCGCTTCAACGCTGCTATAGAATAAAATTAAAATTTAAGATAAAGAAATCTGATAAAATATCTGAAAATGTTTTAAAGCGAGAGGGAGACATTGGGAAAATATAAACAAAATAAAAATTTAAGACTTTGAATAAATAATGTTAAACAGGACGCGAAGACGTAATTGGGTCCTAAGTTATTTGGATTCGGATTAAGAAGATTCCGTTTGATAGAAAAGTATTTTATATAAATATATCAATAAATTTTAAATTCGATCACGCGGATAACAGTTGACTGCTCCAGTCTATGCAAAAACGCCATTTTGTCATCTCCCTCCGCAATCGAGAATGATTCATACTAGGAAAGAAACAATCTAAAAAATCTTCTACCTTGAAGTGGACAATGCCCTTTATGTTCGAACTTTTCAAAGAAAACAAGAAGTACACATAAGGAAATATCAGCCATTAATATGACGCACCATTACGATATAAGTACAGGAAATGAAGAATACTTTTGTAATTTTGAAAGACAATTACTGATTAGAGACATGCCATTTGGCCCGCGTACTTTAATTGGAGTCATTCTTCTCAAGTACAGCATTTATATATCTTATTTATTGTACGGTTTTCATATTAGAATCGGAAATAAATAAGAATAGATTAATAAGGAGATTTCGAATTCATAATAGGAACAAAATTAACACACACAACCACACACAACAAAAACCACACTACATACACAATTTATATCGATATCTCTATAGTTAAATATATAGTATAAAATATATATATAATATATAGTATATTATATATATAATAAAGGACAATATTGCCCTAATAAATATCTCACAAAAAGTATATTATAATATATTATTTAGTAAATAAAATTATTTTAAAAATTATATATATAGTATATATATATATAATATATAATATTATTCTATAGATAAAGATATATATAAATAATATATATCATAATAAGATATAATGAGTGATATATAAGGAATTATAGTATAGTTCGTTATTTCACTGTAATGAAATAGTAATATTATATAAATTTTATAATATTAAAATAAGAGAAATTAATAATATCTATTTTAGAAATAATATGCAATTACATTTAATTATTATTAACTCATTATATTATATTATTATAATATATATATAATATATAATTATATAAATATATAGTTAATTTATATATAATACGAAAAATAGTAATATATAAGATAAGTATAAGTATATAGTGCTATATTATATCTTATACTACGATATATATATATATAGACAAGAAACCATATATAATATACAGGATATAATAGGCATAAAACACTTCTGTCAGAAAAGGGATTATAACAAAAGTCTATTATGATATTGAAATATGCTGAAATGATATATATATTGCCACTCTGGAGGAAATTAATATAAATAAAATTATATATAGAAAATACTTTGAAATTTTATTTGTTTATCTTTACCATATAATGAATATAATAATAACGATAAAACACTAGAATATATATATATATTACACGTAAGTGAAGTGTCCTACTAAATGATTAGATAGATGTTAAAAGAGCCGCCAACTTATGGATCTAGGACTGCATTAAACATATTCATATTGTAGAGCTAGGGACTATTATAATGTTTTATTTTTAACTTCTAAAATTGAATGAAATTTTTATTCATTTCTTATATTCATTTCAAAATTTAAAAACGTATCATTTGAATTTAATTCATGCCACAGTGAATCTTAACAGGCATTAATTCAGAAAGCTATAAAATTTGTCAATGCGTAAATACTAGTTACTTTAAAACAAAAAAAGTACTATATATATTTTTATTATTAAAAGTTAAGTATTAGACTAAGTATATTGACAAGGAATATATGAAACTTTTAATGTAATTTTGCATAAAGCTAGAGGCACTAGCCTTACTTATTTAATATAATATTAATATAATTGAATTAATCAGTAGACTATATTAGATAAAAATCTGTAGTGTAACAAACACTGCCAAACGCACTGCCCCATCTCCATGCTGATAAAACAAGAGACGATCCTCAACTTTCAAGTGCTGCATTAAGGGGTTTAAAAAAGCTAATTTTTTAAGTTCTAATGAAGTTTACTAGTATTATTATATATTTATATAGATCAAATTATTAAATATATTTAACCTATTTCAACAGAAGCATCAAAAATTAATCTATATATAAAATCACTTCTGATCAAATCCTCAAAAAAAAAAATAAAAAACTACATTATATTAAAACAAAAAAAAATCATAGATATATTATAATTCCTATATATAAATATAATACACGAAAGATATATATATATAAAAACAACCAGACAATTAATATACATTATTATATAATAGATTAACAATACAGCTACTTAACCAAACCACCTATATATCCCATAATATATATATATACTTCGAAACCCAACCATGTTAATAATCCAATATCCCCACCGTTATAGCGGATACTCAAGTAACCCTCCAATAAGGTATATGAAAATCATTAAATAAAATATGTGTAGGAACGAAAGCGTTCTACTGAAACAGATACCTAGAAATAAATATAATATGATAGTATATCATATAAATGAGGATACTACTATATAATATATAGATAAAATATCGATAAATAAAAACTAGAACAAATATAATAACCTCCAGTATAGATAAGATAATATATATAGTATATATAATACTAATGAAGAAATAAATTAATATAACTATGATACGTATACTGTATATTCTCCCCTATAGCGAGATACATCATCTGTGTTATTTGTTACTCTGTCTAAACATAAAATAGATAAAGACCCAAGCACAGCTTAACTGCGCTATCTATGCCCTACCTTCTATGTAGTTTTTATTAAACTGACATTCGAATAGCGTAACTTTCATAACTCTTGTGTTTCCTTCAATGTGACGTGCTATTATTATTATAATTTTCAGGCAGGAACTGTCAGATTCTGACTGCTTTGTTTACCTTCGTATGTGGGTGAGTATTCTTTTTGGCTCGCGAATACTCGCTTAAATTTCTTCTAGCATTCATATTTGCGTGTTATACAAATACTATATCTTCCTCATTCACACTAATTTATACTAGTAAGGAAAAAAAATAAGTAAAATATATATTATATACATATTATATTCTATAATTAAAAAGAACCTACCTGTAAACAAGTGAAAATGAAGTATTATATGGTCTCATATATAATGATGAGGTCACATCATTAATTTCATATGTTTGAGAAAAAATTTACTTATCAAAAGAAGTTGTCTATAACTCCTGGACTTTTTATGAGAAAAAAATACTGCTCCCTATTACACTCATATATTTAGTTAACCACTTGACAAAACTTTTCTAAGCTATAATTGATAATTATTGATAAACCGTTATTCCTATCTGTAACTTTCCCTATATGTTCGTATTATACTGTACCATTTTTTTTTATCCGAGCTGAATTATATCTCTCGTGATGGCGCTGGGATACACTTTCACAAGATATAAGATAATATATATAATAGATATATAGATTAGTTCAATATTATATATATGACCTGTTATATATAATATATATAAGATTAATATATTATATATATATATATATATATATATATATAATTAATAATCTCTTTATTACTATAATATAGTTACATATAATTTATTGCATTATTAATAGTACTTATATTAGCCATAAACTGTGATTAAATATTATATTGAAATACCTCATATATATATATATATATAATATTTATTATTATTATATTATACTGTTAACATATAGTATATGAGTTACCGTATATATGATAATTATCAATCTTAATTATAGTAAATTTAAACTATATTAGCATCTCATCAGCCCTAATTCACGCGTCACATCTAATATAAGAGCTTAT
>JABUQX010059980.1:22500-32500 GCA_015478945.1 Trachelipus rathkii | reverse complement strand
TCAGTAAAATCAACCACCTACGTCTATCACTTCCTACCCAAACACATAATCCGATCTATTATTGGATCCTATGAATCTATTGATCTATCGAATTCTATTGATTCAAGTCATGATTTTTTTTACAATTGTTTATTGTTGCATACTCTTAAAGCAGTAAATCAGTAAATCAGTAAATCAAAACACCTTCCTATCCTTCCATGATCCATTGACATGAATTCTATTGATTATTGATTATGATCTATGGATCTATTGATCTATATGATTAAGTCATTATTTTTATTAAAATTTGTTATGTTTTAATACCCGTAAAGCAGTAAATCAGTTAAATCAAACTGGCCCTCCGGTCCCCCATCCACCATTCGTGGTTTGGGGGTTATTTTTTTGGAATTCTATTTTTTCGGGAATCTTATTTGCGGATTTTTCTAAATTGGATTTTTTTCAAAAAAAAAAAAAAAAAGTTTTTTTTATTTTCCCAGATATTTTGTATAGACATAACACAAAAACTTTTATTTATTCTTGTTTTGTTTCTGTTAAAACATTTTGTTATTACTAAAAAAATTCTATTCCTATTTTATGTTTATAAACTTAAAGAAATGTGCATTTTTTACCTTACCTAAAGCAGTAAATCAGTAAATCAGTTATCAACCACCCACTCTATTCCTCCGTACCATCCGATGATTCTATGATCTATTAGAATCTATGATCTATTGATCTATTGATTCATCATATTTGTATAGATATAACACAAACTTTTTTATTTGTTTGTCTTTAAAGTATATTTTTTTTACTTAAAAAAATTATTCTTTTATGTTTATAACTTAAAAAAAATCTGCATTTTTACGACCCTAAGCGAGTAGAATCAGTAATCAGTTAATCAAACCACTCTAGCCTCCCACCCCATCCATGATATATTGATCTATTTATCTATTTGATCTATTGATCTATTGGATTCTAATCATATTTTGTATAACATAACATAAAAATAAATTCTTTGATGTAGTTGTTGTTGTTGAAAAGTCGCGTTTGTTGTTGCATTTGTTGTAGTTGTTGATGTTGTTTGTTGAACATGTTTTTGTTGTTGCGTGTTAAATGTTGTGTTGTTGTTGTTGTTGCTGTAGTTGTTGTTGTTGCGTTGTTGTTGTTGTTGCTTCTGTTGTTGCTTGTTGTTGCTTAGATATATCAAACGTTCAAGTTAAATGAAAATATACAAAACTTTTTCAAACATATCTCTAAAATTTTGTAAATTTACATTAACATTATAATATGAAAACTAAACAAAATAAATATCTCATCCATGCCTAACTGACATACAGCATTCATTAAACAAGGTAACTAAAATTAGAAAGTTTCAACTTACCAGCAAAAGAAGGCATAGCAATCTCAATCTTACATACCACAACCGCACAAATATTTGTATTATTATTATTATCATTATTATATTATTTTATTATTATTATTATTATTTTTATTATTCATTATTATATTATTATTATTCATTATTATTATTATTTTTAGTATTATTTCATTTTATTATTATTATTATTATTATTATTCCACATAGATCTCACCAATACCAATAACGCGTGCGATCACTTTTGCCTGCAGGTCCACAACTAGAACATGGTTGGAATATCTTGCTGCTCTACCCGGATACATCAAAGCACTTACGGTAATACTTGTCTTACGCTCACAATTGTATAGCCAATCAGAGAAGCCTGCAATTGTGCAGATAGCACATATACCATCACGGACCAAGCCAATGAGAGAGTTGCGAGGATGACGTCATAATCTTAATATCTTTTGCACACATGTGCAGGGTAACGACGGATTGATTACTTGTACCATATCTTTGACACTATGAGAGGGTAACGAGAATTTATGCTTACCCTCTTGTCTTACTTACATCTGTTTTTATCTTAAACAGTAGTTTTTATTATTATTATTCATTATTATTATTACTTATTATTATTATTATTATTATGATTATTATATTATTATTATATATTTTATATCTATTATTATTATTATATTATATTATTATTATTATATCAACAAATACAAATGTATATAAACATAACAAACCTAACATACTTTACACACCACACACCACACACCACACACACACCACCACACACACACACACACACACACCACACACACACACACACACACACAATAATTATAAAGACACTTTACTTAATACATTAGACTGGCAATCATCGTACTAACTTTACTGATCACATGACTGCTATTTCTATGATGTCAAGCAGTGTGCAACATTTTCTAAACGTTGTTGGAAGACATTTACATTTTCACATGTTTAATATAAACATTTCGTTTTGTTATGTATTTTCTTTTACGTTTCTATATTCTTATATTTATATTTGTTAAAAGTTAGTTATTTAATTATATTTATTTTAGTTTTATTTATTTTTATTTATTTATCTTTAAATAATCGATCTAATTTCAAAAGATTCAATGTATTCTCTGTTTTTTCAGGTTCAAAGATTTGTTTAACTAAAATTTGTTCATTTTATGATATAAACTTAAAATTTGCATTTTTACCATACCCTAAGCGTAAATCAAGTAAATCAGTTAACAAACCACCCCACTCTTCCTCCTACCCATCGGCATGATCTATTGGATCTATGATCTATTGATCTAATTGTCTATTGATTTTCAAGTCATTTCAGAGTATCATTTTGAGGAAACATACATAAAAAATAAAGATTCTATTATGCACTTGATCTACGAAATATTATGCTAACGTAGCAAGTTTTCCCCAATTAATAAGCTAACATAACATCACCTGAACTAAGATATAATGTACCAACAACAACCTAGCATACTTAAGCCCGAAATAAAACAGGCTTAACATCAACAAGTTCCAACACTTAACAAACAGTAAAGTAAACTAAAAAAAAAAATTTTTAAAAAAAAAAAAAAAAAAAAAAAAAAAAATCCATAGTACAAAAAACGTACCTAATTCACACTTTGTCAAGTTATATTCGTAGAATCAGGTGCAATAAAGAACTTTATTTTTTATGTTATGTTTCCCTCAAAATGATACTCGAAATGACTTACAATCAATATCATAGATCAATAGATCAAGAGATCAATAAGATCATGGATGGGTAGGAGGATAGATTGGGTGGGTTTGAATAACTGATTTACTGATTTACTGCTTAGAGTATGTAAAAATGCAAATATTTTAAAGTTATATACAATAAATGGTTTAATTTTAGTTAAACAAAATCTTTTTAAACAGAATAAAAATAAATAAGTTTTTAAAAATATATAGATTATTTTTAAATAAATAAATAAAAATAAATAAAACTAAAATAAATTAATTAATAATTAAAATTTACAAAATATAAATATTAAAGAATAATAGAACGTAAAAGAGACTACATACCAAAACAAATGTTTATATTTAAACATGAGAAAAAGTAAATTGTCTGCCGAGCAACGTTTAGAATGTTTCGCACACTGCTTGACAGTCATAGAAATGCAGTCATGTGATCAGTAAGTTAGTACGATGATTACCAGTCTAATGTATTAAGTAAAGTGTCTATAATTATTGTGTGTGTGTGTGTGTGTGTGTGTGTGTGTGTGTGTGTGTGTGTCTTTGCCACTATATGGGGACCGAAACGTAGATACACACCTGCATGAGCAGGACCAGCCATCACCTACCGGGACCGAAAGCCGGTCCCGGTGAATAAAAGTTTGTTTAATTTAGTATATTTTGATGTTTCATATGATAATCCGTTGAAAAAATGGTAGGTCCTGGTTATTGATAATTATGTATTTTAAACACAATTTTTGTGTGACTTTTTGTGTATAATATCCTTTTGAGTTTTTCATCTTGATATTTCTGGGTCTATGGGGAGATTGTAGGGGTTATCGATACTGCTTTTGAATATCGATGCTGTATTTAAATGAAATCGAAGAGTAACCATCTGAGTGGCTTAACTAAAGATTATATATATATATATATATATATAATATATATGATATATATCATTATATATATATATATTATATATATTATTATATATATATAAATATATATATATATTATATATATATATAATATAGATATATATATATTACTTTTTGATCATATAAGAAGATATCGTTATCAAAGAAACACGATTATTTCATCTTTTCGTTTTATACTCGCAGGCGCATGCGCCAGATGAAGCTTAACAATTTGTCCGAAAAAAGAGGCCATAGTGTGATTAAATCATAATTATTAATTCACATGGAATAGGCTCTAATTTCTCACAATTTTAGCGGTTGTAAGATTTTTAGGCTCTTCTTCAATTTTTATGTTACGAATAAGCGGAAAAGTTAATTTTGAGTCTCTTTACAAAATAATGAAGAATTTGTGAGGAAAATCATGCTTGGCAACTTTAAAATTATGCAACAGGGGAAAAATCGTCTGTTTGTTTGCTAAAAATAAGTCCTTCTTTCTCTCTAAGAATGGGATCGGCCAAAATTAAAATAAATAATTATATTAATATATATTAATATAATATTATTATATATATAATACGATATATATATAGTATGTATATATATATATAATTATATATATATGATATATATATATTATATATATATATATATATATATAAGTATATATATAATATTATATAAAAATATATATATCTTACTATATTATATATATATATATATATATATATTTGGGTCAGCGTCTGGATTAGCCGTCATATATATCATTAAAAACTATTAATGCTACAGTAAAACGGAATACTTTGGTGCGAATGCTGCGGGTCCAATGCTAGTCCAAAAAACATAAAAAAAAAAAAAAAAAAAAAAAAAAAAAAAAAAAAAAAAAAAATTATATCTCAAAAACTACAATAGCTACAGCGAAATAAGGAATACATTTTTGGAATCCTCGTAAAATTTTGGATAAGAAAAACTGTCAAAAAATAAAAAAAATAAAAAATTATTGCTAATAATTATAGAATATGAATAGAAGGCCTATTTAGAGACCTTTGATTGGTTACTCGTTAAAAATAAACGTTAACTAATATAATTTTTTTTTTTTTATTTTTTACTAAAGAATACCCAAGGGTTATACCGCCCCGATGGCAGGAGTCGGAGGTCTCTCGGGCCTTCCAGGCGAACTACGGGGTAGGATATATTTCCCCCCCTTCCGGGAGGGTACTCCGGAACCCGCTCCTTGTATTTGGTGTCGCGGGGTTCCTCCCCCCTCCCTACGAGGTATGGGAAAACACCCCCCCCTATGTTCCCGTCGCTCGAGGGCCCCCTAGTGTGCCGATATAGAGCAAAAAAATTTATTTTTTTTACAATTTTCTTATGTGAATTTACGAGGATTACCAAAAATCGTATTCCTTTTCGGGTAGCATCATGTAGTTGGTTCGAGAATATAATTTTTTTTTTTTTTTTTAATTTTTTACATTTTCTGGGCCAGCATTGACCAGCATTCCACCAATGTATCCGTTTTACTGTAAGCATTAATAGTTTTTAAGATACATATGACGGCTAATCCAGACGCTGGCCTATATATATATACTATAGTACTATATATATATATATATATAATATATATATATATATATATTTATAATATTATATATATATATTATATATATAATATATATAATATATATAATATATATATATATATTATATATATATATATATATATATTATATATATATATATTTATAATATATAATATCTATATATATATGGTCAGCGTCTGTTATAGCGTCATATGTATCTTAAAAAACTATTAATGCTAAAGTAAACGGAATACATTGCTGGAATCCTGGTCCAAAGTATGGAAAATGAAGAAAAAAAAAATAAAAATAAAAATAAAAAAAGTTATATCTCAAAACCTACAATAGCTACAGCGAAATGGAATACATTTTTGGAATCCTGCTAAATTTCCCATAAGAAAATGTAAAAAAAAAATAAAAAAATTTATTGTTAAAATTATAGTCATATATTAGAAGGCCTATTTAGAGAACTTTTATTGGTTTCTCGTTAAAATAATAGACTTTCTATTAAATTTTGGTTTTTTTTTTTTTACTAAAGAATACCCAAGGTTATTACCGCACCGATCGCAGGAGTCGGGCTCTCTCGGCCTGGGGAACTACGGGTAGGACTAATTCCCCCCCTCCGGAGGGTCTCCGGAACCCCCGCTCTTTGGCATTTGGGTGTCGCGGGGTTCCTCCGCCCCTCCCACGGTGGTATGGAAACGTCCCCATATTCCCCGTCGAGCTCGGAGCCCCTAGTGTCGCCGTATAAAGCAAAATTTAATGAAAGTCTATTTATTTTACGAGTAACCAATAAAGGTCTCTAAATAGGCCTTCTAATCATATTACTATAATTATTAACAATAATTTTTTTTTTTTTTTTTACATTTTCTTATGTGAATTTACCAGGATTCCAAAAATGTATTCCATTTCGCTGTAGCTATTGTAGTTTTTGAGATATATTTTTTTTTTTTTTCCTTTTTTTTTTCATTTTCCCATTGGCATATTTTGCTAGAATTCCAGCTTTGTTTTCCTCTTCCTGTAGCATTAATAGTTTTAAAGATACATATGACGGCTATAACAGACGCTGGCCATATATATATAATATATAATATATCATATTATATATATAGATATATATAATATATATATATTAATATATATTATATATATATATATATATATATATATATATAATTATATATAATATATATTATATATTAATATATGTAACTAAAGAAGTTCCCGCATTGATACCTCGGAAAATAAGATGGTACAAAAAACTTGATAACATATATGGAATTCAGCGTATGAAATTTGTCTGAAAAGCAAAAAAAAAATTTTACTTTATTTTTTTTATTTTTTTTATACTACTCCAAACTACGTTAGGTACAAGAAAACTAAAAACATATTTAGAAACAGCGTATGAAATATGTATGAAAAAGAATTTATTTTTTAAACTATAAAGGAATACCCCAGTGTAAACCGCAAAGTCCAATGAGTCGGCGGTCTGCCGGCCTTCCTGGGGGACGCGGGGTGGGGACTATTTCCCCCCTCGGGGAGGGTCTCCGAACCCCCGCTCTTTGGTTGGGTGTCGCGCGGGGTTCCTCCGCCCCTCCCCTACGGGTATGGAAAACGTCCCCCCTCTGTCCCACCGTCGGCTCGCAGCCCTAAAAAGAATTTCATACGCAGATTCCATATATGTTATTAGTTTTCTGGTACCTATCGATTCTAAATATATGAAAAAATAAAAAAAATAAATTTTTTTTTTTTGCCTTTCCATACAAATTTCATACGCTGATTCCATATATGTTATCAGTTTTCTTGTACCTATCTTAGTTTTTCGAGAATCATGCGATAACTTCTTTGAGTTTGCATATATATATATATATATATATATAATATTATTTATATATATATATATGATATATTATATAATAAAATATATGTATATAATTATATATATATATATATATTATAAATATATATATATATATATATATAAAATAAATCTATAAAATATAATATATCATATGGGCCAGCCATCTAGGAAGAGCCGACAATCCATTTCTCAAACAACTACACAGCTTACCGGGAAAAGGAATACATAGCTGGAATCCTGGCAAAAGATTTTACGAGGAAAACTGTATTAAAAAAAAAAAAAAAAAAAAAAAAATCATATCTAAAAAAAACTACAAAATCTACAGGGAAATGAAATACATTTTTGAATCCTTGTAAAAATTTTGGTTAGCGGAAAATGTAGAAAAAAAAAATTTTTAAAATAAATTGCCTATTTTTTTTAGGGGGTGCCGAATCATATAATATATATATTATTTTGTAAGGTATTACACGGCAATTTAGGGGGATCGAGCCGACGATGGGGGACAGAGGGGGGACGTTTCCATACCCCGTAGGGGGAGGGGCGGAGGAACCCCCGCGACACTCAAATACCAAAGAGCGGGGTTCCGGAACCCTCCACGGAGGGGTGATTTAGTCCCCCCCGTCGTCCACCGGGAAGCCGAGAGACCCGACTCCTGACATCCGGTGCGGGATACCCATGGCGGCTATTCTTTATTAAAAAAGTAAAATTTAATAGAAATTCTATTTATTTTAACGAAGTAACCAATAAAAGGTCTCTAAATAGGCCTCCTAATCATATTACTATAATTATTCAACTAATTTTTTGTATTATTTTTTTTTATTTCTTTTACATTTTCTTATCCAAAATTTTACGAGATTCCAAAAAAGTATTCCTTTTCGCTGTAGCTATTGTAGTTTTGAGATATAATTTTTTTATTTTATTTTTTTTTTTTTTTTTACAATTTTCGCACTAAAATTGGACCAGCCTTCCAACAATGTATTCCTTTGCCCGGTAGGCTGTTGTCAGCGTTGGAGATATTGGATTGTGGCTCTTCTAAGAGGCTGACTTATTATATTATAATATATATAATATATATTATATAATATTATATATTTTATATATTATAATAGATATATATATAATATATATATATATATTTATATATATATATAATATATATATAGTATATGCCAGCCTCTAGAAGAGCCACAATCCATATCTCCAAAACTACAACAAGCTACCGGGAAAGGAATACATTGCTGGAATCCGGGCAAAACTTTTACCTAGGAAAACTGCTAAAAAAAAAAAAAAAAAAAAAAAAAAAAAAAAAAAAAAAAAAAAAAAAAAAAAATCTCGAAAACTACAAAAGCTACAGGAAAATGAAATACATTTTTGGAATCCTTGTAAAATTTTGGTTAGGAAAATGTAAAAAAATAAAAAAAAAAGAAAAATAAAACATAAAAATTGGCTATTTTTTGGGGGTGCTGTGATAAGTATATATATATATATTATTTGTAAAGTATTACACGGCAATTTAGGGGGCTCGCGCCGATGGGGAACACAGGGGGGACGTTTACCATACCCCGTAGGGGAGGGGCGGAGGAACCCCCGCGACACCTAAATACCAAAGAGCGGGGGTTCCGGAGACCCTCACCGAGGAGGGAATTAGTCCTACCCCGTAGTTTCCCGGAAGGCGAGAGAACCCGACTCCTGCCATCGGTGCGTATACCCTTGGGGTATTCTTTCAGTTCAAAAAAAGCCAGATTTAATAGAAAGTCTATTTATATTAACGAGTAACCAATAAAGGTCTCTAAATAGGCCTTTTAATCATATTACTTTAATTATTTTAATAACAATAATTTTTTTTATTTTATTTTTTTTTACATTTTCTTATGCAAAATTTTACCAGGACTCCAAAAATGTAATTCCTTTCGCTGTAGCTATTGTAAAGTTTTTTTGATATATATATATATATTATATATATATTATAGCATATATGGTATTTATATATATATTCATATATATATATATATATATATATATATATATATATATATATATATTTTTTTTTTTTTTTTTTTTTTTTATATTTTTCGCTCTAAAATTTTCCCGCAATTTAGCAAGTATTCCTTTTCCAGTCAGCTGTGTAGTTTTTAGGTATGAGATTGTGGCTCTTAAGAGGCTGACCTTATATATATATATATAATATATATATATTATATATATATATGATATTATATATATATCTATATATATATACTGAATATATATACTATATATATATATTAATATATATATATATAAATATATAATATATTATACAATATATTTTTACAAGAGAAGCGTAATATTTTATATATATATTAATATATTGTATATAATAGATATATTTATATAAATAAGAAAGAAATTAATATATAATATAAAATGTTTTTTAGATATAGTATATATATATCTTATATAAATTTTATTTTATTTATATAAATATAATATATTATATTATAATAATATATTATAATATATATATATAATATAATAATATATATATATATATATATATATATATATATATATATATTTCGTCTTACATCAACTGTCCTTTTTC
>JABUQX010059979.1:35000-39703 GCA_015478945.1 Trachelipus rathkii | reverse complement strand
GCCGCAATATTTCCGCGTTCCCGCCCGCCAGGCGTGCGCCCGCAGGCGCAATATTCCGCGGGAATGAAAAATATATAGACTATAAGTCATTCATTTATATTACTATTCAATATAACTATAAAATTTATTCAAAGTTTCTTAAAAAACTATAATTAAAATCCATCTTTTGCATACAAAAAAGAATTTACGCTTAACTATTAATATTTTTGTTTATAAAATTTTATAACTATCAAGAGTTAAAATAATCTGCTGGTTCATGCGGCTGTTCCGCACCGGGTCACGCTTGCGGGGCGCTTTTGCGTTTTGCTTCACGTGATCTACTATAAATCTAGTGGATTTAATAATTATTATCTATTCTAGTGAAATTAAATAAGTTATTTCTCAATGTAAAATATTTATTATAAATATGATAACACTTAGTAAAAATAAAAACACTTTCTTAATCCAAAACAAATAAATTGTTTCAATTTCTTAACTGCTGTGATGTACTCAGAATTTGGAAATGAGTTTTGGATCTAAAAGATAATAAACACCACCTCGCTCAAATACCAAAAGTTTAAAAACTAGCTGACTTTTTATCCAATCACAGGTAAGGCTTGGCGATATGAAAAAACATCGTCTTTTACATACCCTTAAAAGCAGAAAGGCGACGCACAAATTAATTCTCGACCAATCACATGCGTGGTCATATAGATATAAGGATAAGATTTACGTCCAGCATTTCACAAGAAAGGAAAGCATTTCCTTCTTACCTGCTGTATAAGGATAGGCTTACACGCATCCAGCATGTTACTCAGTTTTTTGAAACTATATTTATACCAAAAAATAATAAAAACAGCATGTATTCCATGTCTATACTGGCACAGTTTAATTACCTTATTGACCTGTCGGTTAGTTACGATGCCTAAATCGCGCCCGGGTACAAAAAGGACTTATCCTAAATTTTAGGCTAAATTTAGTCCTAACGTAGTATATTTCACCACATTTTTACAAGAGCAAACATGAGTCGTCAGTTTGGAAATATATTTTGACTGGCTATTAGGGCCTAAATCGACCCGGGCGTACAAGACAAACGGATTCAATGGCCTAAATTTATGCCCTTAAAACAGTAATTATTTCAAAAACGATTTTACAGAACGAAGGTCAGTTTCGTATCTGTAAGGAGTGCGACGTTGTCTGTGTTTTCTTCGCGTGCATGGATTGTCAATGCTAGATAATTAACGAATAATAATATATAAGAACATAAACCGAATTATCATTAACAAAACTTTAAGCAGATTTTAGTTTAACAATTTACGCCAGCGACAATCAATATAAATGTAAGTAGAACTAATTAGTTATTTTTAAATCAAAACACCTATTATTTGATTACTAGAACAACATTATAGTTAGCAGAGCAAGAACTTATTTTGTCGTATTTTCATATACCTTATTACATGCCTAAAGATGATGTAATAGTCCATAAAACAAAACGTGGCATAGCTTGGCTTAGAGGGGTGCTAGGCGGCCTGCCTTACTTGATTTACTGATTTATTGTTTTAACGAGTAAAATATAAAATATATGTTTTTTAACAAAATTTCATCAACAATTTTAGTAGAAAATATATTATAAATTACATAGAATTTAACAGTTTTATAAACAAAACACAGTATTAAACAGTTAATAATAAATCTTTGTTCAAAGATAATTGATTGAATTATTATAGAAGTTTAAGAAAGCTCTTGAAATAATTGTCTCTCATAATTGACTCACATGAGTAACTATAAAATGTACGCTGTTTAATTAAAACATAAAAAGTTTAATAAATTACTAACGTTATGTATCATACCAAAGAACTCTATCTTGAATGTTTAAACCGGGGTCGTGTGTGACAACTGGTGTGTGATGTGGGTCGTGTGTGACCAACTTGGTGGGTTGTGTGTGTGTGTGTGGTTGTGTGTGTGTGTGATGTGTATTGTGTTAAATAATAATAAAATAGCGTATGGAAGATAAAAATAGCACTAAGTATCAGGGGCGGCTCGTCGTACAATTTATAGGTGGTTGCATCTGACATTTCACCACACCACAACTTAATTGTATAGATATATATATATATATTATATATATATAAGATATATATAATACTAATAATATATATATATATAATTATATATATATACATATAATATATATATATATATATAGTATAAATATAATTATAATATATACATATATATATAATATATATATATATATATATATATATATATATAATATATATTATTATATATATATATATATAAATATAATATATATATATACTAAACATATATATATATATTAATTATATATAAATATCATAATTATATAAATATATATATATATATATATATATATATATATATCATATAATATATATATATACGATTATCCGCCTCCACCTCCATATTATATACATCGATTGTATGAATTCGACACATTTTTCATAAAAATGAAGTGAAAAAAGCGCTAAAAGTCAAATCCTGAAACTTTGGTTATTAAAGGACAGCTCACTCCTCTAAAAATATTTATAAAAAAAAAAAAGATTCAAATTTTGGGAAACAATTTAAAACTCATAGGCTAACCTTTGCTTATGTATAGTTAAAATCTATTTTTAAACTAACTAAACTGTAAGATAACCTTTACTTAATTTATATATAATGTAAAATTAATTTGATATTTATCTTATTTCACTCTGCAATTGTTAAAAAAAATGAATTAAAACGCATATGCCCCAAGAGAGCTTTTCAAACTTTATTGATTAAGCAGATTAAAAAAAAAAAAATTGCTTCAACTTTACCTGAAGGCGGATAACGACATGAGCCATTATATATATATATATATATATATATATTATATATATATATTATATTATATATATATATATATACTTATATATATATATATATTATATATACCTATATATATATATAGAAGAGGGATTAGATGGGAGATAGTAGATAGATAGATAGATAGATTAGATAGATAGATGATAGTAGATAGATAGATAGATAGATAGATAGAGAGAGAGAGAGAGAGAGAGAGAGAGAGAGGAGAGAAGAGAGAGAGAGAGAGAGAGACGCAGGAGAGGATTATGGGAAAAGAGAGAGAAAGAGAGAGAGGAATATATAATACTAAGTAAAAGCAAGAGAGATCTGACAAACCGCAAACAAATTCTGAATTCGTTCGTTCGTCCGAGACGTTGAATATGAAACAGTGAGAGTTCATTTTACCGAATTGTTGCGTATTCAGCAAATTTGAATTCAGTTTTAAAGCGTTGTTCTTGATATGCAACCGCAAGTTGTAGGTATAAAGCGTCCACGCGGTCATATTTTTACACACATTTATCTCCTCAAAAATGTATAGGGCATGTGTTGTAAATGTGTCTGACATTCAAATCTTGAACGACGTTGAGAATAAAACTTGTTTTTTTTTCAATTAAATAATACAACTAACTACTAGTCAAGACCGCAACTCGATAAGTGTTTAAATTTACTTTTTAATATATTTATAACTACTTAAAAAAAATTAAAGAATGAAAACAATAAAAAATAGTTACACACTCATAACTGCAAGTTGTATAAAAATGGTGGTTGCGCAAACCTGCAACCAGGCCACGAGACGGCCTGCTAAGCTTATAATAATAATAAAAATAAGTAAAAAAAAAAAAAATAAAAAAAAAAAAAAAAATAAAATAATAAAAATAAAAATAAAATAATAAAAATTAATTAAAAATAAAAACATAAACAAAAAGTATTTAACACTTAATAAAAAACATAATGTTACATAAATATATGAGTTAAGGCAGTAAAGCATATGTGAGTTAAAGCACTAAAACATATGAGTTAAAGCAGTGAAAGCCAAGTAAACGAACATATGACGTTAAAGAGTAAGCAGTAAATAACAAAGCATACTACAGTCCCGCCTTTCTGCATACTGTAACACCTCTATTGACTTTACGAGTTTACTGCTTTAAGGGTATTGTTGCAATGTTAATACAATATATGAGTTAAACAGTAAAAACATATGAGTTAAAGCAGTAAAGCTAGATACAAACAAAAGCATGCATACTAATCCCTTATGTAACACCTCTATTGATTTACTGATTTACTGCTTTAAGGTATGATAATGTTAATAAATATAAATGATAAAAGCAATAAAGCATATGAGTTAAAGCAGTAAAGCAGTAAAACCAAAAAGGAATACTAATGCCCTTGTTGCTATGTAACACCCTTAATGATCTTATAGCTGACTCCTTCAAGGTATAGACTGTTAATGAAACAGAAGAGTAACATCCAGAAAAAATATGAGTTAAGCAGTAGCAGTAAACAAAAAGCATACTAATCCCCTTGGTTCTAAGGTAACACCTCTATTGAGGCTTACTGATTTACTGCTTGAAGGTATGTAAAAGATATTAAGTTTTTAATAAAAAAAAATAAATACTAATTTAAAAATTATGAATAATATTAAAATGTAAGAAATTTTTGAATAGCTTTACTAACGTAGTTGTTTACTATTAACCATTTGTATTTATTTGCTAAGGGAATATGAAATGAGTTACAGTTTTAGGAATCGCGAAAATGTTTTAATAAAAATGTTTAAGTATGAATAAAAATGAATGACTCAGTATATAATTTTCATTCGCGCCGTGATAATTGTGCCTGACGGAGCGCACGGGCGGGCG
>JABUQX010059979.1:12500-30000 GCA_015478945.1 Trachelipus rathkii | reverse complement strand
TTATTATTATTATTATTATTTTATTATATTATTATATTGAATCTCTTAGTTTGAAGGCTTTATGTCTTAAAATCTGTTCCTTCTAAGAATTATTGTCTTTCTTTTTTTTTTTTGGTGTTACTGCTTCTCACAAGATTACATCTTCTCTTCCAAATGTCAAGGTTCTCCAGGGGACTAGCTTGCAGCTACACTGGGAGTAGTTAGACTCCTCTCACTCTCATACTGATCGAGGTGGAGAGAAAGCTAAAAATTCAGTCAACTACCTGAAACAGTTAATTAGGGAACATACACATACCTCGAATTGTCCAAACCAGTTTTTGAATACTTTTGACTTGCGCTTCAACAGTTTGCCATTTCCCTCATATTTGTAACTCTGAACAATTTTGTAGCTCTTATAATAATTTCTTTCTAGCAGATCCATCTTACTCTAAACGTACTTTCCTGCATTTCAATCTGGCTATTTGGGGGCTGACCAACTGTCTTTCTAACGGCCTCTTTCGAGTCTACCGAAATGGTTGGGTTTGTAATTGCTGATTGGATGAACTTTTAATTATAATACCTTCTCTCCATCAGTTCCACCTTTCCCTGAACGTATTTTCTTGCATTTTAATCTGGTGAATTGGGGGTGACTAACTATCCTTCGGACGACTCCTTTCGAGTCTGCTGAAAAGGTAGGGCGGCAATCGCTAATGGGATGAGCAGGTCCATTTCTTCATCTCTCTTCATTTTCCTTAAAATCTATGGTCTGATGGCACCTGCTCATCAGCCATTCAGGCTAGAGACCTTGCTTATCGGGAATTGAAAAAACTCCCGTTCTTCTGTTTTTATTGAACTCAGAATTACTTCCGGACTAAGTATACTTTCATTAAACGGAGTGAAAAATTTCTTGCCTTTCGCCATAACTATCTCTTAACAATTTCTATAAATCTACTTCCCCACCCTTCGTATGGACTCTGATGAATCTGTAGCTAACACTCCTGCTGAAAGGCTAATCTTTTCAGGCACCTTTTTTTTCATATAATTTAACTTTTGGATAATTCTATCATCCCTCTTCCTACTCCGTCTCCCCTCAGGTGTTCCATTTCTTTACCTGGGTTGCATATGATCTGGTGCAAGGGATATTAACATCTATGATTTTTAGGAAGACAAGTTATCGAGATAACATTCCTCCTATTGTTTTACTGGAATGTGTCTCAGGACTTGCGCCTGTTCTAGTCTAACTCTAACCTCTGTGACTTCATTGCAGCATTTTTGCTCAGTTTGTAGTTCGCATATGTCCAACCTATACCGAAGAGAGGTAGCTAGTATGAAATGAACTATTGCCCCCTATCTCTTTCCTATATTCTGTCTGTGTTTCTTTGAAGTTATCCGTTAACCTAAATCATATCATGGATCGTCCAGAATGTCACTCATTTCTTTTAGATCATCAGTATTGCTTTCAACGCTCAAGGTTAATTGGTAACAAGCTCTCTTATCTTACCATGTTATGGTCTCATGTCCTTGGGGAATGCTAGGACCTTTGTGCTGGTGTTTGACATCTGTAAGGCTTTTGACAGGGTGTGCATGGCACATGCCGCGTTTTTCCAAGCTCAACTACTCCTCCTTTTTTCTCACTCATTTCTAGTTTTCTTTTGCATGGTTTTATTTAGACAGTTGTTAATGTAGAGATATCTTCCTTTCCGGTAAATTGTGATTCTTAGAATTCTCATTTATATTCTTTTTTATTTCTGCTTTTCAATAACGACCTTTTAGCTGTTCTTCCAACTCTAGTAATTCTTCTGTCATAGCTAGACTTAATTTTTCCACTTATTTCAAATTTTCCCCCTTTTTTTCACCTATTTATATTTCAAGTTTCAATTTCTATTTTTGCTGTCTGGAGGGTATTACCCTGATGGGATAACTTCAACTTGATGAAATTCAACTCTTAAAAACAACTTAATATCTTCCTCTCAGAAACACCTCCCAACTTAAAATATATTTCGACGCAGCTCTACTGTCTCACCTGTGAACAATATAAATTTTCGTGGTCTGAATATAAAGAGCGAATTGTCGTTGAAACCTCATATCACAAATATTGCAAAACGTAGCCTCAAAGAAGGCGGAGGGATTCTGTTCAGGTTGCGAAGTTTTGCTTCCTCGCAGTTACTCCAACTATATAATGGTGATATTCCTTCTGTGGGATATAGTTCTCAGTCCTCCCAATCTTTTGAATAGGGTTTAATAAAATATAAACTTATTTATTAGAAGGGATTGACCACTGGCATTCACCACCGTTGCTGCGCACTCGCAGCACAAGGAATGCTTTATTTTGACATCAAGTTTATGGTTAGACTGGCAACTCCAGGTTTGTTTAATGTGGTATCTCCTTTCCAGCTACCTATATTCTGTTGAATTTTGGCCATCATTTGTTTTTTTTTATTACTGTATATAGTCTTTTTCGCTCTAAAATCTCGTCTGTGCTTAAATGAGAGATATTCTTTTAATCTTAGGAGTGGGTGAAACTACCACCACTCACGGGCAGGGCAGACCTGCCCGTGAGTGGTGGTAGTTTCAAAAAAATTGCCTTTCTGCATCAACTTTCGATTTTATTGGTAGTATATCCCCACCCCACCTTGTAAAATGTAAAAACTCAACAACATATTTTTCTCTCAAAAACGCTTCCTAACTTCTCTATTACGACGACTCTTCCGCCGCCTATGAACAACATAAAAATTCGTATTCTGAATATAAAAAACAAGTTTTCTTGTAATCCTCCTATTACAACGATTACTAAAGTGACCTTAAAGTAAGTAAGGTTTTCGTTCAGGTTCCGATTTTTTTTCTTTTCAATTGGTATGGAGTACTGCTTACCCATATGGGGAGTCACTGTCGCCCATCTTTTGAATACAGTTGAGTGAAGTCCAAAAGAATAATACACTCTCCCTTCCTTTCTAACTCTTTTGACCCTCTTTTTTTTCGACGTGGCGTTGACGTTCTATCTCTTTTATAGATATTGCAAAGGCAGGCCCTCAAAGGAACTGGCCACTTTCATTTCACTTGCGTCGCTCTCGCAGCACAATTGGTTCTTTGCTTTTACACGAATTTTATGGGGAAATTGGTAACTCTAGGCTTGTTCAGTGTGGTATCTCATTTCCAGTCATCTCTGTTCTGTGTAATTTCTTGCTACTATTTATTTTTCCTATTGTATTTAACCTTCCTCGTTTCAATGTCAGGACTGTATAGTTGGAGCCTTAGTCGGGCCCAAAGTACTTCAGGTGAAACCGGAGTCTGAGCAGGAGCAAAATTATTTTTATAAATAAAGGTGTCAGAAGCCGAAGCCGGAGCCGGAGCCGGAGTTAAACTCTGGCAAAAATTTAACAGCTTCGCCCCCCTGTTTAAAACTCATTTGCGCTTGCTTGCTAGATTTGCCTCACACTTAGGCGTGAGTCGGTTCTCTTCTTTTTTTTCTGCCTCCTCCTTGAAAATGAAAATGATGGTAATTATTATTGGAAACGAATATTTTAACAATTCAAACAAGCATTAAAACTATGACACTCATTAGGTAAAATTCTTACATATTTTTTTTTTAACAAGGAAATAAATATTTAAAAAAAAAAAAATTAGTTTCAATTAGGCGTGAAAAGCTGAAAAATGTATTTACTTACAAATTCTTTTTTACAAAATGTCTTACTCCCTTGCCAGCTCCGGCTCCGGCTCCGGCTCCGGCTCCGGCTCTGGCTCCTGCTTCGGCTCCTACTCCACCTGCTTCCTAGACCTTAGCGTGGATTACTGATTGGCCAGAGAAAAGTGTATCTTGAGATAAAATGTTTCCGATTTTTTTTTTTACTTTTAGGGTACACCTTTGAGTTTTCACATTATAATTGTTAAAAATAGCAGACATTATTATTATTATTATTATTATTATTATTATTATTATTATTATTATTATTATTATTATTATTATTATTATTATTATTATTATTATTATTAAATGTACGTTTAATTTAGTAGGCCCTATATAATTTTGATACCTTTAATCAAGCCTTTGAAAGTATTTTCCGACTGACTACATTTTGTTTTGAACATTCTTGAAATCAAAATAATTGGCCTCGTCACCCGTCCAAACTTTCGTCTTATCACTTCATATATTTTTTCGAGGAATGATATATTTTTGTTTAATATTGCACAAATAGCATAAAATTATTGCAAGTCACAGGAAAAATTAGGCATTTGTAAGGTAAAAAAAAAAATGAATGCATTACTAATTGTTACGTATAATATTTAAAAATATTTAAAGGAATTATATATATTTTTTAATAATGTAAAAATTATTTTCATATGTGAATTTTTTATATTATGATTTGATTTTCGAGATTTTGAAATATATTTCTCTATTTGTACTTGCGTTGCTACATTCTCGCATTATGGATGTAGGCTGTGTATTTAATATAAGTGGTGTCACGAGGGTTTCTGTCATTCTTCCACGGACCTCTTCCAATACTATACCTTACAAAATCCTTACAAATGTTTGACGATATGTATGTGTTAATGTTACTCGTAAATAATAATTCCTGTAAATCACTGAATGTAATGGTAAGTAGAGTTGCGTTGTCGGAGTATATTTTTTTTTCAGAGTTGGAGAATTTTTTTTTTTTTTTACTATTAAACAAAGAAAGGGGTTGATATCCGGAGCCGGTAAATTTTAAATTTGTGGAGCTGGAGTCATAGCAGGTGTTTTAAAATGATTGAACCAATGCCGGAGTTGGAACCAGGGTTGTGGAGTCGGAGCCGGTAATTTTCAAGAGGTCGAAGTCGGAAAATTTTGAACCGACTTCACAACCCTGGTTGGAACCACTTAAACATTTACCGGTAAGTGGTGTTATAAAAAAATAACAATATCTAAAATTATGATTCACCTTTAAATAACAATAGCATACGCACAGTCTAACTAAATGTATTTCCATTTACATTGTTTTTGTTTATTAATGTGAGGATTAAGTAAGAAAGCAATAAATTCGAAAAACGTGTAAAATCTATATCAAAGGCTTGTTGATTTTAACATTAAACATTACGTTACATGAGATACGGTAATGAATTAAACTTTTTATTATTAATAACTGTCAATATCATAAAGAAGTTAATAAGTTGTAGACAAATACATTCGGAAATATACTCATAAATGAAAATAATACTATAAAAATTAACAGGAACTAGCATTTCATTACTTAGTGAACATCTAGACTAAAGAAGAACTTCCTTTTTCTGGCCTTCAAACTCAATCAACTCATCGAAATCAATGATTTTCTCCATCTCACTTTCAATTGATAATATTGCAAGGTTGGAAACATTTGACCGTGTTGTAGTAAGTCGCAAACAGTTCTTTATAGGTTTGAGTTTTGAAAAGCTTCTCTCATATGAAGCCAAATATGCATCGATGTTGTTGTGACTAATTATATGGACATTTTATTTATTTATTTTTTAAAATTATTTATTGAAAGGCCGCAGAAATATTCTATAGACAAGTCATTTTTTTGTTACAACCTACTGATGGTGTCACCCTTAAGGACGTCCTTAAAAAATTTTCATGGAGGAGGCAAGGCAAGTCCTATAGCCCACTCGAGCAATAATAAAACCATAAATTTTGCACCTAATCTATTATACAAAAAGATATCAGGAGCATATAAATAGTATGCAAGGAGATGGACATTTCCGCCTATTATATATATTTATTCTTTTTGCATATAAACAGTTTTAGTAATTTAAATTTAAAAAGCTTGGTATAAATTAGCTTTTTTTCTTAAAAGGTTGCTCACAGCGAAATATCTCATTTTTTTTAAATAATATGTGAATAAAGCTCGACGCTGAACAAGGAATATTAAAGAAGCTTTGTAAGTAGCTTATTTTCTCAACTTTGTGGACCACGTTCTTATTTTCGTTTTCCGGAGGGAAAGTGCCCTCCTCTTACCCCGTCCTTCGGGCCCATGCCTTTAGCTGTCACAAGATTCACGTATCCTCCCTAGTGACACCCCAGGTACGATAGATTCGACACAATTAAATACACAAAAACATACACACACACACACACACACACACACACACACACACACACACACACACACACACACACAACCTCCCTTCTTCTCTGTTTTGAGAATGCTCCACCAGAAGAAATGCACGATCTCAGCTCCAATGATATGTAATGTGATCATAAATCAAACTTTTACCGAATTTAATTTTCACATTATTATTATTATTATTATTATTATTATTATTATTATTATTATTATTATTATTATTATTATTATTATTATTATAGTTACCACAGTTGCAAGTAATCGAGGGAACTGACCACTCTCGTACCACCACCTTTGCGACGCTCTCGTAGCACAAGGGATGCAGTGTCTGCATTCGAGCTTTGTGTAAACATTAGCAACTCCAGGGTTGTCCGATGTGGTGCTAACTTTTGTCCACTGTGGTGTTAACTTCTTTCCAGCCACCTTTGTTCTGTGTAATTCCCTTCCATCGTCTATGTTTCCCTCTGAATTTAATCTCCTTCACTTTACGGTCTGCGTCTGTGCTCATTTATGAACTTTGCGTTAGGTGACGTCACTGTTAATGTCTTAAAACCTCCTCTTTGAATAGGGCTCTGCCCGTGAGCTATGGTAAAAACTAAAATTATTATTATTATTATTATTATTATTATTATTATTATTATTATTATTATTATTATTATTATTATTATTAAAGTTTGAAATATAGATATATTATTATTATTATTATTATTATTATTATTATTATTATTATTATTATTATTATTATTATTATTAAAGTTCGAAATATAGATATATTATTATTATTATTATTATTATTATTATTATTATTATTATTATTATTATTATTATTATTATTATTATTATTAGTAGTAGTAGTAGTAGTAGTAGTAGTAGTAGTAGCATTGATATTAATAACTAAATTTTTTTTATACCTATTAAATTGACTTAGAAGGGGGTTAAATAACACCCTTGTTAGTTTTATTTTTAATTGATTATTAACTACAAAACACAAAACTGTACAAACTTTACACTTACTCTACACATATATTGCTCGCAGCCTCAAAACTTTTGCGGGCCGTTAAAGCAAAGACGAGAATTTAAAAGATCTTTGTCTTAAGTAGTAGTAGTAGTAGTAGTAGTAGTAGTAGTAGTAGTAGTAATAGTAGTAGTATGTTAGTAGCTAGTTCTTCTTCTTCTTGAAAGACCTTCTTCTCGTTCTTTTCTTACCTTCATGTCCTTCAGAATCATCTTGATCTTCTTCTTCTTCTTCTTCTTCTTCTTCTTCATAAATCACATTTATGAATTCTAACCAGCTTCTAAAGATAGGATGGCTACCCCAGTAAGAATCTCTAGTTTATATGCATATAAATTATATGCATTCACTATCACAGCTTTGTGCTACAGATTCATTAAATGTATTTTTCATTATTATTTTAAATTGTATCTTACCTTATTCTTGTCTGTAAGTTTGTCAGCTCTTCAAAAATGATAATAAATTGCTGTTAATTTGAAACTACCAAATTATGATATCTCAAAAAACCTGAAGTGAAAATAGACAAAAAACCGATGACAGATTTGGAATCAGCACCCCAGAATTACGTTAAAACAGTTGGAAAACCTCATGCCAGAAAAATGTTGTTGGCCAGTGTAATGATTTATTATAATATTAAAATCATTCATGATCCTTATATTTCAACTTAATATTTTATGTAATTAATATATAGTAAGTATCTTCAAAAAATTTATTTAAAAATATATTTAATATGTGAGAACATGGGGACAGAGAGACATAAAAAATTCTAGTATTTTAAATTTAGAGCTCTTAAATTATGATGCAGAAACATAATCTTTTCTCCAGTTTCTGGTGTAATTCGATTTCGTCTTGGAGAGTATATTTGGCCCCCACTACTAAACAGCCTTTCACTCTCAATAGAAGAGGGTGGAGCAGAGAGATATTTATAAGCCAATATATGTAAATTATTGAAATTAGATTTATTATTCCTCCACCATGTCAATGGGCATTCATTTTTTCCAATAATATCACATGCCAAATATTTTTTCATTTCTTCTTCTATACTTCCTTTAACATTTTGATTCACTGATGAAGATATTGTTGATTTACATTTTTCTTTGTCTTTATCAATCTTTCCTTTAACTATGTCCTCAAAACATGATGAAAAGCTAAATTTAACTCCCTCCGATAAGTCTTCAATGTTAGCACCTGTCATAACTTCAACGGTTTCAGATGGTGAATTACCTGAACTAGTGGAAATATCAAATATTTTTCATTTGATGAAATGTTTCAATATCATCGACCATCCAATTCACTATTTTGTTCATAATATCCTCTTCATATTCAACTGAGTTGAAAAATAAGGCCATATATCTTGGATCTAAAAGCGTTGCCAGAATTGTATTCCTATCATAAAAATATTTTGAAAATCTGTCCTTTGAAGATGTTTTCCATACTGAAATGGTTGTACCTAAACCTGTATAATGTTCAGATGATTCTGCTTTTTCAAAGAAATTATTTACCACTGTTACCGTAGGAATAATGGATGATACCAGTGCCTCTTTTTTACTCACATTCTGAGTCAAATCATAAAAAATTTTCAATATGTCCACAAGTTTTTCTAAAATATGCCATTGGTTACTCTATATAAAGCTCTGAGTTTGCTATTATCACACAAATAAGGGACAAGAGCCCTTTTTTGTTCCAAAATTCTTTCTAACATTAAAAACTGACTTCCATCCCGTAGATACATCTTGAATAAGTTTTTTCTGTGGAACATTGTTCCTTACTTGATATTCCTTATATGTATTAAATGCTGAAGGTGAATGATTAAAATGTCCAACAATGGACTTGCAAACAGAAATTATGTTGCTTACATACATTTGTGAAAACAGTGCATCGTTCAACACAAGTTGTAGCGTATGTAGGAAGCAGGGAAGTGAGAAATAGCCTGAATTCTTTATTCCTGCTGCCATGTTCTTAGCATTGTCCCTAATATTGATATGGACCTTTGATGCAGGAATGCTAAAAGTATTTAAAGAACTGTGGATGCAGTCACTGATATTAGGTGCTGTATGAGATTCGTCTAAAGGGTTACGATTATGAAATTTTTGCTGATGAAAATCCGAATAAGATAACCAGTGCCTGTTATATAATAATAATAATAATAATAATAATAATAATAATAATAATAATAATAATAATAATAATAATAATAATAATAATAATAATAATACTTTAATTTCACTTTCTATTTTGATTTTAACTTTATCATATATATCTTGGAATACTGTTTCTTTTAAATATCACCTATTAGGAATATTATAATTATGGCATAAATATTTCAATAATCTTTGAAGCCCTAAGTCTTCCAATATTGAAAAAGGCTGGCACAATATAAGGAAGTTGCCGTTTGCCAATTTATTTTTCACTTTATTCAATTATTCATAATGCTAAAAAGTGAATCATCTATGGATTGATGTTCCTGCAAGTTAACAAATTAACTCATTTTTGATAATGTACTCAATGATAATGATAATTTAGTCACAGTTCCTCTATCTCCAAAATGAATGGGGGCGTTGGGCAATTTAACTAGTTGAAAGTGGGCGGCTGGGCGCTAAACAAAAAAAAACAAAAAAAGTTTAAGAACCACTGTATTAGAGGGCCAATTCTGTAAAATCATAAAATTACCGACTCATATATATATATATATATATATATATATATATATATATATATATATATATATATATATATATATATATATATATATATATATATATATATATATATATATATATATATTTATATATATATATAATTAAAATTTTAATTTTTTTTTAAAAATTTAATATATTATATATATATATATACACAGCCAGCTGGATGATCTTAATTGATTGTTAATGACACAAATAGTTATGTGACAGTTTGACCGCCCACACCCTTTTCGATAGGAAGGAATAGAGGTATAGGTCTGAAACTTGGAATATAATCTATTGATGTATTAAGCTCGATACACGCAAAATTTCAAGTCTCTAGGATATATATAGTAGAAGGTTGAAATTTGGTTAGTGTATAGAAGAAGGAGAAAGGAGTCTGAATCTATAGAGTTTGGGTGACGTAATCTCGTCGTAGGGGGTGGGGAGGGTTGTTTGATTTACTGATTTACTGATTTAGGGTATGTAAGACATAACAATTTTAATAAAAAATGACTTGAATCAACAGATCAATAGATCAATAGACCGTTGTACGTGTCCCACCCTAATTTTTTCGGCCAACCCTTTGGTCTTCCAGGGGTCAATTTTGTCCCACCCTAATTTTTGGCCAACCCTAATTTTTTGGCAACTCTATTTTTTCGGTAAACCCTTTGGTCTTCCAGGGTGCAATTTTGAGAACCCAAATTTTTCGGTCAACCCTTGTGTATTCTACGGTACAATTTTGAGACCTTGATTTAGACAACCCTTCGAAGGAGGGTTGCGCCAGACGGTTGCGCAGCAACCGTCGTACGTGTCTCCCCCCTATTTTTGGCCCCCCTTTAGGGGCTAAGCCCCTTTTTTGATGTTTTTTTGATTATCGTTGTCTTCAAATCCAGAAACTCGTTCTTTAATACATTTTATTCCGGATTGGCAAATACATCAGCTCCTCGAGATTCTAGAAACTTTCTTTCCTAGAAATTGCAATAATCTTTCTGGTTCTTCTACTTCACACTCCTTCTGACATTTCGCAATTTTAAGATGTTAATTCCAACTTTGCTTCTTTTTTTCTTCCTCCTTTTGTATCTCTGTCGGTAATACTGCTGTCTTAACTTCTGCTGAAGCTGAACTGTTTGATCAAACTTTTCCCTCTAATTCCACTCTAGACGGTTCCAGATCTATTCCTCCTCTCCGCCTAATTTCAACTCATTAAAGCGTTATTTCTATATTCTCTGAGCTTAACACTAAGAAGGCGGAGAGTGCTGAAGTTATCCCCCCCAGTTGGGTCCTCAACAAACTTGGCTTTGGCTTGCACCCTGCCCTTAGTCTAACCTGTTTCCTCACTGCCTATAACTTTCAACCTTTCCCTCCTGCTGAAAGAATGCATTCAATCAGCATGTGCTGAAGAAACTGGACTCCAGTCAACAATTCAATTATCGTCCTATCGCTTTAACCTATGTTCTCCCTAAAGGTTTCGAATCTACTTTGAACAAGAAGATTTAGAAACATCTTAAATTTTCTAATCTTATCTCTGATTGCCAGTATGGCTTCTGTAAGGACCACTCGACTGGTCATCTTCTTCCCTTTCTCTCCGACTCTTGGTTCTTTGATCTTCCACATTTCGGTGAATCTTTTCTGTGGCGCTTGACACTTTGAAGGCCTTCGATAAACTCTGGCACAAAGCTTTAATATCTAAACTTCAAATTTTCTGTATTTATCTTTCTCTTTGTAACTTTCTCTTGACTTTCGTTCCAATCGTTATATTTCTGCTATTGTAGATATTCACCATTTATCCTTTAAATCTATCCATATCCTCAGAATTTTGTTCTATCCCCAACTCTTTTTTTTTTATTTTGCATCAATGATCTATTTGTTACTGTATTCCTCTTCACTCTTAGGCTGATAACTCCATCACTCATCATTTCTCCTTCCAATTTGAAAGACGACACATTCAACAGCAAATAAATGATGCTACGAGGAAAGCTTTGAAGCAACAGACTTCTGATCTTTCTGATAACTATAGTTGTGTTAAAGAAAATAAACATTAAATTGTTGTTTTTAATGCTTCAATAACTTGGCTTCTTCATCTATCTACTTGACATAATCTTTCACACAACCTATAAAGTGTGAGTGTGTGCGTTTGAAACACACAACTTGTAACCTCTTCTGTTCTTAATATGTCTTGATATTTTTCGTTTTCATACATGATTTTTATTAGAGATACATTAGCTAACAGACAGCTCAACGAGTATCATGAAGGGGGTTCTGGTGCTTCCTATATACGGCCTCCTATATATATATAAACGGCTCTACACTCTCTCGTAGTTCATCTAGAGAGTTTTGGATGTGCAAGTGCCTCACAGTGATCTCGCTCTACTGCGTTACAGCATATATATCTCTCCTTGCATATTATCTATACAAGCGTAAGGTGCATTCATGGCGTTCTCTCAGAGTCTCTTACATCGTCGCTTACTCATTTAATATTCTCTCGTTCAATCTTATCTCTTTAGCCGGTCTAAGGATATACGTGCCTCATCGCTACACTCTATCGTCGTGCCACTCGAGTATACTGCTCCTGCTCATACTCGGTGGAGCTCAATTCTCCTCTCACCACTTTCACATGTCAGACTCGTACCTCTTTTTTGAGGCAGTCGTTCCTACGACTCTTATTCTCACGCACACGATCTCATATCTCGCTAACAATTTTACTGACCAAACATAACTACTATGATCAATTTTACATGTAATCTACTGGTAAAGTCTGGAACATATTTTCCTCCCATTTATTTACTATCTAAACAAAAATAATTAGGATGTATTAGGTATATACTTTCATTTAGAGCACTTTTAATTACTTATTTATTTGAAAAGCAAAAAAAAAAAAAAAAAAAAAAAAAAAAAAAAAAAAAAAAAAAAAAAAAAAAAAAAAAAATTTAAAAAAAAAAAAAATTAAGGATTTAAAAAAACACCTAGTTTTAATGATGTGTAGGTATTGAGGTTAGTGTAATTCACTATGCCGTAAACTGTAATTAAATATTATAAATATCTCGCACTGACGGCAGTTTTTTATGTCCGTCGTTACGCGGCCGGATCCGAGATTCGATCCATCGCTTTCGCAAGGAGGCAAACTACTATCCTTGAGCGAGAGAAAAAAAAAGACTCACTTTTATCCACCTAGCTACTGTGAACTACACACACACACCTACACACACACACACACACACACACACACACACACACACACAACACACCACACACACACACACACACACACACACACACACACACTTTCGCAAGGAAGCAAACTACCATCCTTGTGCGAGAGACAAACAAAAAGACTCGCTTTTATCCACCTAACTACTGTGATCTCCACCACACCACACACAACACACACACCACACACACACACACACACACACACACACACACACCACACACACACACAACACACACACACACATATATATATATATAAATTATATATATATATTATAAATATATATATATATATTAGTATATATATGATATATATATATATATATATATATATATATATATATATATATATATATATATATATATATATATATATATATATTTTTTTCTCTAATTATGAGATTTCAAAGTACAAAACAATGAGTTGTTGGGCTCTTCTTTTAAAGGTAGGAAGGAAGCTAAATCATTCAGTATTCTTAACGATTTGCAAAAGTTGATTACGGAACCTACACATATTCTAGATCGCCCTAACCAATTCTTTGACTTTTGCTTCACCACTAATACTTCTTGCTATAATTTCACCATTTTCCCTTCTATCGATAACTCGGAACACAATCTTTTAAATCTTAAGTAAAACAATGTCTCTCCAACAGTTTCACCCTTGTCAAAAAGAACTTTATGGCACTTTAATTGAGCTAATTGAAGGGCATTGTGTCGCTTCTTTGCTAGCTACAGTTGGAATGAATAATGTTTTGGATCAGAGGACGCCTTGGTGTCTGGTGAAAAGGTAGGGGCCGTTATCATCGAAGGGATGAGCAGGTTCATTCTATCTTCAACTAAATCATTTTCTTCTCAAAATTCATGGGGTCGACGGTGCCTGTTCTCGCGCCATTCATAAGCGAAACAATGCCCATTGAGCTTGGAAACAACTCTCGTTCTCCAATCACTCTTACTAATTTTCATTCCGCACTGAATCGTTGCAGCCTGCAGGGATATTATTCGACACGTAATCGTGTTTTCACTAAAAGGAAGTGCGCTGCCCTTTTAGGTTTTTCTATTGAGAAAAATTTCTAACCCCTAGCCAAAAACATCTCTAATAATTTTTGTGAATATGCCTTTCCTACTCTAGTTCGATCTGACGGCTTTGTTGCTAACACTTCTTCCGTTTTTCACCTAATTTCAACTTGGACGATTCCGATATCTTTCTACTCCTTCTCTCAGGTGTTTTATGTCTTTACCTGTCATTACTCATGATTGGGTGCATGACATTCTGAGTTTTATACACGTCAGGAATGCTATTGAAATCTAGGGAACACACCCGTGTTTTGATGGAGTGGGCTTTTGAGCTGGAGCCTTTCCTTTTAAACTATACTATCTATGCCTAAATATTAATATTTTTCCTCAGGGTTTGAAGTGCCCATATGTTCAACCGATCCCGAATAACGGTAACCGCTCTGATCCTTCTAACTATCGTCCTATAGATCTCATTTGTATTCTGTCTAAAATCTTTTTAAACTCTCCTCCAATCCCATTTCCAGCGGACCATCTGGAATTTCATTCCCTTCTTTCTGATCATCAGTATGACTTGCGACGCTCGAGGTCAGCTGGTGACATACTTTCCTACCTCACTGATCTAGGGTCTTTAGCCCTTAGGGAATATTTGGATTTTGTGTAGTGGCGCCTTACATATTAAAAGCTTTTGACAATGTATGGCAAGAGTTTCCTCCTTCTCTTTCTTTCTTTCTCTCAGATCATTCTATATCGACCTCTTCCTCCTTTCCTGTTAAGTGGGGTGTTCCTCATGATTCTGTTCTAGCTCCAACTTTTTTTTACTTTTTATCAACTATCTTTATAGCTCCACTTCTAACTCTGTTCATTCTTATATTGGTAATTCAACTGTCCATTTTTCCACTCATTTCAATTCTGTTTCCTCTTTTGTATCTAGGGTTGATTTCGTCTTCAGCTTTCCAATTTCATTCTTGCCGATCTGGATGGGATTTTCGAGTGTGGGTCATCGCAACCTTGTGAAATTAACTCTTTAAAAACTCAACCTCTTTACATCTCCTTCTTCAAACTCCCTTAACCCTCTATCTCTGCGACCTGATATTGGCGAACTATCTCTATTCAATAGGTATTACAAAAGAAAGCGCTCGAGGGAGTTGACCTTTCACATTCTTCCACAATTTCCTCTCCCTCGTAGCACATGAGGTGCCTTGCTTTCACATGAATTTTGTGTGAGTAGTTGTGGTACCTTCTTCTTTCCAGCCACATCTGTTCTGTGGAACTTCTTGATATTATCTGTTTTTCTTACTGTATTCAACATTCCTCTCTTTAAAGCCTACGTTTATGCCCATCCGAAGGAATTTCGTTAGGTATGGGATTGGGTGGGTTCACTATCTTTTATTTTTTGCCCCTTCCTTGAAAGGGCGATAGTAGTAGGGCCCGGATATTGAACTAAGCCTCTTTTACCCCACCTGTCCTTTTTACCCCTAGGCCTCTTTTACCCCACCCTAAAATTTGGGCAACCCAAATTTTTTTTGAACCCAAATTTTTTTTGAACCCAAATTTTTTGGCAACCCTAATTTTTTGGCAACCCTAATTTTTTTGGGCAACCCTAATTTTTTGGCAACCCTAATTTTTGCAACCCTTCGAAGAAGGGTTGCGCCAAACGGTTGCGCAGCAACCGTTGTACGTGTCCCACCCTAATTTTTTCGGCCAACCCTTTGGTCTTCCAGGGGTCAATTTTGTCCCACCCTAATTTTTGGCCAACCCTAATTTTTTGGCAACTCTATTTTTTCGGTAAACCCTTTGGTCTTCCAGGGTGCAATTTTGAGAACCCAAATTTTTCGGTCAACCCTTGTGTATTCTACGGTACAATTTTGAGACCTTGATTTAGACAACCCTTCGAAGGAGGGTTGCGCCAGACGGTTGCGCAGCAACCGTCGTACGTGTCTCCCCCCTATTTTTGGCCCCCCTTTAGGGGCTAAGCCCCTTTTTTGATGTTTGGGCCTTGATATTTCGGCCTTGATACGGTATCAAGGGCTAAAATTGACCATTCTTAAAGGTCAGTGGAGGGAATAGTAGGGATTATCTTGAGCTAATCCAGGTACCTGCCACCTTGCCTTTGGTAGGTAACTGAGCTAACATGAGGTCATGTAGGTACCTGACCTGTTTGGATCTGTCCTAACTTATTTCCATCCGCGGTCGCACCTACCCCTACACACACACACTCACACACCCACACACAAACCCACACACACACACACACACACACACACTTGGCTACGTATATATATATATATATATATATATATATATACTATATATATATTATTATATATATAATAATATATATATATATATATATATATATATTATATACTGTTATATATATATTATTATATATATATATATTATATATAATATATATATATATATATATAGTATATATATATATATATTATAATATATATAATATATATATATATATATATATAATAATATATAATATATATATAATAATATATATAATATATTATATATATATATATATATATTATATATATTGGCACCCGTTGACACTTATACACACACACACACACACACACACACACACACACACACACATACACACTTACTCTTGTCATCCTCAGCTTTTATGCCTCAACTTTGATGCCTCAACTTTGTTGGCTCAACTTTGATGACTCATCTTTGAAGACTCATCTTTGATGCCTCAGCTTTGATGCCTCAACTTTGATGCCTCATCATAAATGCCTCAATTCTTTGATGGCTCAACTTTTGATGGCTCAACTTTGATGGCTCAACTTTGATGACGTCATCTTTGTCGGTTCATCTTTGGCGGTTCATCTTTGATGGCACCTATATTGATGACTCAGCATTATTGATGGTTCAGTATATTTTTGATGGTTCAGTACATTTTGATGGTGTCCAATCACCGTAAGGAGTATCTAGGGATGTTCTATTAGTGTTCTATGAGTATTAGATGAGTGCCAGGTGAGTGCCAAGTGAGTGCCAATGAGTGCCAAGTGAGTGTCACATAGTGCCAACTGAGTGCACTTTTTTCCAACTGAGTGCCACTTTTTTCAAGCCTTTTCTAGCCTCCCCTGAGCCTAGAATAGCCCTAATATTGGTGTCTACCCCTAGGTTATAAGGTATGCGGAATCGATTGGTGTATATTACAAGTTGCTAGGAGGCTTCCTCTATGAGTTAGTCTTTTTCTCACACTTATGCCTATATTATATATATATATATATATAATATATATATATATATATATATATATATATATATATATATATATATATATATATTATATATATATATATATATATTATTATATTATTATATATATAATATTATATACTTAAGAATATATATTACGCACACCTACACCCACACACAGTCCCATAGATACATACACTTACACTCACACACAGATACACTCACACTTACGCTTACACACACACACACTCACACACAGATACACACTTACACTTACGCTTACACACACACCCACCTACACT
>JABUQX010059979.1:0-2500 GCA_015478945.1 Trachelipus rathkii | reverse complement strand
GAAAAAGCTTATCATTATTACATATTACATATTACATATTATTATTATTATTACACATACATACACATATTACATACATATTATTATTGAATTTAGTTTGCAAGGCTTTATGTCTTAAAAATCTGTTCCTCTAAGAATTATTATCTTTCTTTTTTTTTTTTTTGGTGTTACTGCTTCTCACAAGATTACATCTTCTCTTCCAAATGTCAAGGTTCTCCAGGGGACTAGCTTGCACTACACTGAGTAGTTAGACTCCTCTCACTCTCATACTGATCGAGGTGGAGAGAAAGCTAAAAATTCAGTCAACTACCTGAAACAGTTAATTAGGGAACATACACATACCTCGAATTGTCCAAACCAGTTTTTGAATACTTTTGACTTGCGCTTCAACAGTTTGCCATTTCCCTCATATTTGTAACTCTGAACAATTTTGTAGCTCTTATAATAATTTCTTTCTAGCAGATCCATCTTACTCTAAACGTACTTTCCTGCATTTCAATCTGGCTATTTGGGGGCTGACCAACTGTCTTTCTAACGGCCTCTTTCGAGTCTACCGAAATGGTTGGGTTTGTAATTGCTGATTGGATGAACTTTTAATTATAATACCTTCTCTCCATCAGTTCCACCTTTCCCTGAACGTATTTTCTTGCATTTTAATCTGGTGAATTGGGGGTGACTAACTATCCTTCGGACGACTCCTTTCGAGTCTGCTGAAAAGGTAGGGCGGCAATCGCTAATGGGATGAGCAGGTCCATTTCTTCATCTCTCTTCATTTTCCTTAAAATCTATGGTCTGATGGCACCTGCTCATCAGCCATTCAGGCTAGAGACCTTGCTTATCGGGAATTGAAAAAACTCCCGTTCTTCTGTTTTTATTGAACTCAGAATTACTTCCGGACTAAGTATACTTTCATTAAACGGAGTGAAAAATTTCTTGCCTTTCGCCATAACTATCTCTTAACAATTTCTATAAATCTACTTCCCCACCCTTCGTATGGACTCTGATGAATCTGTAGCTAACACTCCTGCTGAAAGGCTAATCTTTTCAGGCACCTTTTTTTTCATATAATTTAACTTTTGGATAATTCTATCATCCCTCTTCCTACTCCGTCTCCCCTCAGGTGTTCCATTTCTTTACCTGGGTTGCATATGATCTGGTGCAAGGGATATTAACATCTATGATTTTTAGGAAGACAAGTTATCGAGATAACATTCCTCCTATTGTTTTACTGGAATGTGTCTCAGGACTTGCGCCTGTTCTAGTCTAACTCTAACCTCTGTGACTTCATTGCAGCATTTTTGCTCAGTTTGTAGTTCGCATATGTCCAACCTATACCGAAGAGAGGTAGCTAGTATGAAATGAACTATTGCCCCCTATCTCTTTCCTATATTCTGTCTGTGTTTCTTTGAAGTTATCCGTTAACCTAAATCATATCATGGATCGTCCAGAATGTCACTCATTTCTTTTAGATCATCAGTATTGCTTTCAACGCTCAAGGTTAATTGGTAACAAGCTCTCTTATCTTACCATGTTATGGTCTCATGTCCTTGGGGAATGCTAGGACCTTTGTGCTGGTGTTTGACATCTGTAAGGCTTTTGACAGGGTGTGCATGGCACATGCCGCGTTTTTCCAAGCTCAACTACTCCTCCTTTTTTCTCACTCATTTCTAGTTTTCTTTTGCATGGTTTTATTTAGACAGTTGTTAATGTAGAGATATCTTCCTTTCCGGTAAATTGTGATTCTTAGAATTCTCATTTATATTCTTTTTTATTTCTGCTTTTCAATAACGACCTTTTAGCTGTTCTTCCAACTCTAGTAATTCTTCTGTCATAGCTAGACTTAATTTTTCCACTTATTTCAAATTTTCCCCCTTTTTTTCACCTATTTCTATTTCAAGTTTCAATTTCTATTTTTGCTGTCTGGAGGGTATTACCCTGATGGGATAACTTCAACTTGATGAAATTCAACTCTTAAAAACAACTTAATATCTTCCTCTCAGAAACACCTCCCAACTTAAAATATATTTCGACGCAGCTCTACTGTCTCACCTGTGAACAATATAAATTTTCGTGGTCTGAATATAAAGAGCGAATTGTCGTTGAAACCTCATATCACAAATATTGCAAAACGTAGCCTCAAAGAAGGCGGAGGGATTCTGTTCAGGTTGCGAAGTTTTGCTTCCTCGCAGTTACTCCAACTATATAATGGTGATATTCCTTCTGTGGGATATAGTTCTCAGTCCTCCCAATCTTTTGAATAGGGTTTAATAAAATATAAACTTATTTATTAGAAGGGATTGACCACTGGCATTCACCACCGTTGCTGCGCACTCGCAGCACAAGGAATGCTTTATTTTGACATCAAGTTTATGGTTAGACTGGCAACTCCAGGTTTGTTTAATGTGGTATCTCCTTTCCAGCTACCTATATTCTGTTGAATTTTGGCCATCATTTGTTTTTTTTTATTACTGTATATAGTCTTTTTCGCTCTAAAATCTCG
>JABUQX010059978.1:2500-12500 GCA_015478945.1 Trachelipus rathkii | reverse complement strand
TGGCTAATAATTATGATATGAATAGGGGTCTTCGGTTTTCTGAAGCACATGACACTATAATTTCCATATATAAAAAGACATATCCCGCTTAGCTTCGTATGAAAAAAAAGTTAATAAGGGTCAGAAAGTACAGTAAATATTATTTAGAAGTGTTTTACTCAGAACTCCAAAAGAGAGATGGAAATGAATCCATTTAGGTAAGATAATAGTACTCCATACAATTTATTAAGTTTCCTTTTAACACAATTTAACATAAAAAGCTGAAGAACAACAAAAATAGAGCGGAAGATAATTCTAAAGGATTTATCTCTTTCTAGCTCTAAATACCTCGTAGACATTCTGTAGAAGTTGTTTTAAGTAAGTGACCATAGTTCTTCAGTCAAATTATTCTACTCATAGTTCTTTTTTTTCTCTTTTTCTTACTGAGCTTCATTCCTGCTCTTCCAAAATCGATTCAGTCATTTAATTTTGCTATTCGAAACAATATTTTGCAATAATGTAACATATTTTTCTTCAGCATTATTTGTTATCTTTTGTTCGGGAATTTTCATGAATAAATCACGTGTATCACAATCTCAAATAGTTCTGAGTGATCAGGGGTTCTGACCCCCTTCTTTTGGAGAACAAGTTTTTTCTCACTATAGAAGCGTTGCTTCTCCACAGTCTCCCATTAATCCATACGTTTGGGAGGAATCCACTCTCATAATTTTTCTTGAATGAGTCTGGTCTAGGATTTGAAACGTTCTCAACATATTTATTAATTAACGACACATTGAAATTCATTTCAATCATTTGAATGTCTGAGTCACTTTCGTTTCATTAACTCTATTACAGTATATCTATTACGAAGAACATTGCCTTTTCACATCTTCAGTCGCATTTCAGTTGCTGTCTTTTATCTTATCTTAAACCATATTATTGTCCACTTTTATTAAGGTAGAATTATTGAGTTTACAAATATATATATATATATATATATTATATATAATTAGATTATAATACTATATAGTCCCCCTCGATAACGTGCCCACCTTATCTGTTTTGAGGGCTCAGATATCCACTACGGATATCTGCAAAACAGCACATTTTACTCCTTTCAGTTTTATGTATTCCCCAATTTTCTTTATTGTACTTTCACGGTATCATTTTCTTGGTTAAGCTGTCTTCCCCTTCCCCCTTAAGCATTGTGGTATATACTCCACTCTATTATGAGTGTCTCCTCCCTCCCCTGCTTCCCTTCACCAGGCCCTTATGGCTTTCCGGGTGTCTGTTCCTGTTTGGGTCTTGTGTCCATCCTAACCTCCTTCCCCCCGTGGATAAAGGCACAGGTTGAAAACCGATCCTTTTCCCCTTTGACCTGGCCGCCTATTGCTGGGGATCCGAACCTTGGAATTAACCACTGGGGAGGCTGTTCAGCACTTTTCTGCATAATCCCAGATTCTCATTCGAGTATCATGGGGTTCATGGAAGGAGTCTGTCGCGGACACATCCAGAGATACATCTGGGCAGGTTATGGATTTGACCCTTCTGCAGTGGGCAATGCACTCTCCCGTGTCAATAGTTTTCCCCTCCACATCCAAATTGCTATGTTGTTTTATATGTTTCATTGTTATTACTGGTTTTTATTGCGGTGAAGTATGTAGATGATTAATGATTTATTAATTTATGAACACAAAAAATTAAAATCAGTTTTTAAAGATAGATGAATTTCATCTCCACTCAGGTCCCCCTTCTGACTTTTTCCAGATCACTTCTAGGCCGGGAAAAAGAGAGGGTTTTGATGCCTTAAAAGACGAAACGTTTCTTGTTTCTCACCATCTTCTATTGAACCTCCTTAAGCACCAGGATCCTGCTTTAAAGGTCGGCACCTCCCCTTTTCCAGGTGAGAATGTGTCGAGCTCTGCCCCTTTAATGTTGCCTCACCTCTCCTCTCGCCAGAGGAATCAGACTTCTCCTCAGCCGACTGGCCTGACTACTCACTACCATATTTTTCAACCTACTAAACTGCTACCGTTCTCGGACCCTCCACTGGGTGACCCCACTCATGAAACCCAGCCCATAGATTAATTACAAGGTAGAAGTTTAGCTTCTATTAGAATAATTATTCCTCCTCTGCCATATTTCAAAAAAAAGGTCACATCGTGTAATACCTCCCACAAACAAAGCCATTATTTTCGCTGTCTCATATATATATATATATATATATATAATATATTATATAAAGAGAAAATATAATATATATATAATATATATAATATGATATATATATATATATATAGTATAGTTATATATATATATAGCATAATAGTATATATATATATATATATATATAATGATTATAATAAATATATTATATATATATATATATATAATATATATAATATATATATATATATATATATAAAAAGAGGAAAGTGAACGGAAAGAAGTGGGTAGAATAAGAGTGAGAATTAGTGAAAAGGTAATAAGGATAAGTACTAAGAGCACATCGCTAAGTAACTCAGTTGAATTGTGAACAGTCCTGAAACCTGAACAAAATCTCGCGAACGAAATGAAGGAAGTATGCTTTGTTACAGTGCAAAGGAAGTATGTGGATGTGCTAAAGTAGGAAGTAAGAATGTTAACAGTGAGTGGTGGAATGAAGAGGTGTGCAAGCAGTTTAAAAGTAAAAAAAGAAGCGTGGTTGAATGTACTAAAGGCCAATAATGAAGTTACTCAAAAAAGCATGTTTGGAAGTAACTAAGGAGGAAAAATAGATACTAAATCAGGTTCTACGTAGCGAGAAAAGAAAGTAGATGAACGTTTGGAAAGGACGAATGATGGCAGACTTCAGAAGGGCAATAGGAAGCTGTTCTGGAAAGTAGCGCGAAAGTATAGGAATGGAATACAGGGGAAACTGCTTCAGAATAATCGAAAAAGGATCTTTGACTTCTTGTAAACTGATGGAAATGGATGTGAGGGGTGGGATAAGAACCCTTTCGAGAGATCTTATAATAACAAGTAATGGAGAGGTGAGAATGTTGGAGATGTGTGTGTGGTTTGATGGGTGCAGAGAAGGAATTTGTGTTTTGGGGATGAGGTCATTAAGAAGGAGGAGGTAATGGGAGAGTGAGAAAGTTGACAAAATGATGAATAATGCAGTATTTGATGAATATTACTGGTGAAATATCAGAACGGAGGCCGACGATGGTGAATTGATTGGATTGGAAGTTGTGTATAAACGTTTTATGTGGAGGGTATAGTGTCGAGGGATTGGAGGAGAGCAGAGATAGTACCTTTATATATAGGGTAAGGGAGATGAAGGGAACTGTACGGAATATAGGGTTTATCGAGTGTTGTAGTGTTGCAGGGAAGATATATTCCTGGTATTTTGTCGAAAGAGTGCGTCGAGTGAGAAAGACTGATGTGTGTAAGAACAAGGGCGTTTAGGAATTGGTAAGGATGTGTGGATCGAAATCTTTACATTAAAACAAATGAGGAGAAAATGAGGGAGAAGAAGAATAAATGTATTAGGTTTTTATGGATTGCAAACAGCGCATAATAGGATTTACAGGGAAGCTCTATGGGCAGGTGTTAGTGATATGTGTTGGTGATAGCGTTCTGAATGGAATCAAAAGTATGTTAGACGATAAGTGAGGCGTGTGTAAAGAATAAATGGTGCACAAGTGATGGTTATATTAAATAGCTGGAAGAGGCAGGATGTGTGTATGTCCCCTTGTTATTCAATTTGTAATATGGAATGGAGTTATGAAGAATTAGAGAAGTGGGGGTGATCAGAAATGGTGTTCAGAAGATTAAGTGGAGGTGGAGTGGAGGGTGCCCTTATTATTATATGCGGAATGATTTGTTCTGTGTGGTGAATCTGAGAAAGTTTGAGAGGATTGGTAGAGAGATTTTCAGGGTGTGTAAAAGAGGGTTTCGATAAGTAACGAGATTAGACGTCGGTCTATGTTGTGAGTGGAGGACAGTCTCGATGTGAAATTTATGTTAGATGTGGAGCAGCTGGAGAACAATTCAGTTTAAATATTTAGGATAATGTTGGGTGAAATATGGAGTGTAGTAGTGTAGTAGGAAAGTTGTGATGGTAAGTGAGGTGGCTGGGCAATCGTTGGTGGATGTAAGGCGACTAAGTCTTGAGTGTGCTAAGTTCTTACATGGAGGGTATTTTTGTTACCTTGCTAATGTATAGTAGTGAACCGACTGAATGGTCTGGAATAAGATATATGGATCTAAGGTACAATGTGTTCAGATGACAATCTTAGGGGGCGGTTAGGTGTGAGAAGAAATTGAGATAAAAGAGGAATATGTTCTCCGAGTTGTTGTGTGTGAAGAAAAAGGAAAATGAGAAGAATAAATAAAAGTATATTGAAATGGGTTTGGTAATGTGGAAAGGGTAGATGATAGTCGGTTGGTTAAGCGGATGTAAAGTGGAGTGTGTTGGGAATCGACCGGCTTGGACCGAAGAGAAATAAGTGGATGAAAATCAAGTAATAGGATTGCCTGGAGAAAAAATTTGGAGTTTGGCAGAGGTGAGAAGAAAGTGTGCATAATAAAGTGAATGTTTGGTTAGGGCCGTGGTTGGTCCCACGCTGTGGCCTCAAGGATGAACTGCCACACTGGAGAGAGGCCGTCCGTCTGTCCCTGTCGAAGCCGAGAGTTTCTGACTAGGGCGACGGAGTTCTCACTAATATGGGTATAATAGTATTGCCGGTGAAATGCGGACTTTTGTCGAGTTTCTTCTATGAGGGGTTGGTTTCCGGGCTGTATGTTGGACGGTGGGCACTTTATCCCTCTGCATCCGTGGAGGGAAGAGGTGGCGAGTAGTTGAGTGAGTATATATAATACATGTATAGGTAGCAGTATAGATATATTATATATAGTATTTAGTATATATAGTTTATATATATTATATATATATAGATATATATAATATATATATATATATATATATATAATATATATATATCTATTAGTATATAGATATATATATATATATATATACTTCTTCTTTATCTCTTATTCCCAAGATTTGGAGTAAGGAGCGCTACAAGCATCGAAAAAGAAAAGCAGTAGGAGAAGAATATGACAAAATGTCGAAAAGAAAGCCACCCTTAGCCCCTTCTGTTCCATTAATTAGTGAAAGCTCGTCACAGACAGAAAAATCCACCCTAAAGCTTCATGGACCGCGACGGACTCCCACTATGGTAAATCGTCAAGTGTAAAGGATCAATTCCTTGGCCGCAGGTGGCCCAACCGATGCCCCCATAAACAAAACCCGGCCATTCTTCCTATCATGCACCTTTCTCGCCTCTGCCAACTCACATTTCTCACCTCCAGGCATTCGTTGACCGACTCAAATCCACTTTCTCTCGGTTCCCGCAGCCGGTCGGTTCCGAACACACTCCCCACTATACATACGCTTAAACCAACCATCTATCATTCATCCTTTCCACGTGACCAAACCATTGCCTAATCATACTTTCATTTATTCTCATCACATTTACCCCTTTCTCCCACCACACATAACTCTCTAATAAAGTTCATTCCCTCATTTTCTATAACTTCTTCTCACACCTGTAGCCATGCCTTCTCTAAGATTGTCCATGCTGAACCAACATTGGAACTTGGATCTAATAGCTTCTTATTCAGACCATAGTCTCAACTACCATAACAATAACACGTCACAACCCTCATTAAGACTCTAAGGCGCACTCAAGAACTTAGTTCCACGTTAGCATTCACAGCAACGATGTTAATTGCATCCAGCAACGCTTGCCTGCTCATTCCTACATCCACCAACTTCCCTACTACAGCTCTTGCATCATCCAGTCCTTCATCATCAACAAATACCTAAATATTTAAACTCAGACACTTGCTCCAGCTGGTCACCATCTAACATTAACTTCAACGCTGAGGACTGTCCCTCACTCACAACCAAAACCTTCCTCTTATCTACGTTACTTTCAAACTCCTCCTTTTACAACCCTGCCAACTCTCTCTAACCAATTCTCCCAACTCCTTCAATTCGCCACACAAGAAACAAATCGAAGTCGCGCATAAATAAGTAGGCAACCTCCACTCATTTCTGCTCTCCATTCTCCCTCCATCATTCTAACAACACCCCCTACTACCATATCCGGTTACCCACCTCGAATTCTTCATAACCGCCATCATATTAAGCAACGTTGAATAAACCAAGGAGATCATAACACAACAAATCCTGTTCACTCCACTATTTATATCCTGAAACCAATCACTCATTGATACGCGTGATTTTATGCTTACACAGGCGGCTCGTCAACTTATGTCTGTCAATACATACTTTTTGATTCCATCATTCAAAGCCTTACCATGAAACGCAAATAATAATCACTAATACCTTCCAAAACTTCCCTATATATAATATATAATATAAATAAATAGTATAATATATATATACATATATATATAATATATTAGTATATATATGATATACTATAGTATATGAAAGTATAAATTATAATGTATAATTATAGTATATATAATATATATAATATAAATAATATATATATATATATATATGGCCTAAAATATATAAATATTAATACTATATATATAGTATATATAGTAATATAGATATATATATAATATATATATATATATAATTATATGGAATATATTGATATTATATTATATTAAATATAATTATGAATATATATATCTTTCCCTTCTTTCTTAATCTTTCCTCTATTTCCCAAAATGGGATAAGGGCGTGATCTAGCATCGGAAATAGAAATATGCAGTAGAGAGAACTGACAAAGTCGAAAAGAAAGCCTCCAGCTACCTAATGCCTCCTCGCTTTCATTACTCATTAGATTTAGTGAGCTTGATTAAGGACGGGTCAGGTGGCCGGGTCAGTGCAGAATAACATGCCACGCTAAATGCTTCCAGGGGGAAGTTGTGGGAGGTGGATGGATGCGGCGGCTCGTGATGACCGTATGCGGCGCTATAGGGGCTGGGTGCATTGGGTGTGGGGAGATTGAACTGTTGCGGGCGGCAGTTCTAACTTATGGTAATGGGGGTTGATGGGAGGTAGTATAGCGGGTCTCATGTGTCGTACGGCTGGATGTGTCTGTTTGTCATGGGAGTGAGGAGGCGTGGGTCGCGAGGGGATCGTAAGTGAGTGTGTGGGTGTACGCTTTAGGGCCATGGGCCCGCTGTGTGGCACGTCAGAAGAGAGTCGAGGTCGAGGGAACTCCTAGCCTACCCCCAAGTCGTGATGCGTGGTTCTCGATGCAGAATGGTCGCCGGAGTCGCATGGTTAATTTCGTGTGGAGCTGTGTTCAGTTTATAATGATCGCACGGCGTATTCTCTTCGTCTCTACATGTAGGCTGTTGGAACTAATCGTGAGTAAGCATCTTGATGGTTAGCAGAGATGGGGTGATGGTCTATAGTCTGCCTCGTCACAGAGCGGGCGTGTAGGAGAGAGGGAGAGTGCCTTGCAGGTGTGCAGAATGAGATAGTCTATATTCGTAGCGGGTTTGGAGGCGTAGTTCAAGGATGCCAGGCGGGGCTAGGTAGCTGTGGTGATTTTTGTGTGTCGCGGTCCTGCGCGCCCATTAACTGTTTCGGATCCCACAAGAAACACATCTCCCACTATACAGCCGCTTAAATAAACCAACCTTCTTCAAATTCATGCCTTTCATATTGACCAATACCATCTCCAACATTACTTTCATTTATTCTCCGTCATTTACACCTTATTCCTCATTTACCGCCCTTCTCACAAACATCCCACAGTACACACAACTCTCAAAATAAGTTTATATTTCTCATTTTATCAATTCTTCTGCACACCTAGCACTGCCGCTCAAGATTTTGGGTTCCATACGGTAACCATTTAACTTTAGTATTATACTTCTTATCCCATACCATAGTCTACTACTATACAATAACACACATGCATGTAACAACATACCCTCATTTAAAACCCTAGCACACACCCCTAGCGCACTCAAGACATATTCCCTTTACATCACGTTCAAGCTATTAATTCACTCATCCACCATTCCTTCCCATTCTACTAATTCCTTACCTGATCTCTGGCCATCTATCCGGTGTCGCTCTTCTCATCCAACATATACCCGAATATTTTTAAATCTCATACAACTTTTTCCATCGCTCACCATTCTATGACATAACTTCAACACTGTTGATGTTACCATTGCCCTCACTCACTAACCATAACCTTACTTTTATCCCAAAAGTTAACTTCAATCCCCCCTTAGGTACACACCCTGGCTAATATCTCTACAAATCTCGTCAATCTCTCTTATTATTCGGCACAACAGTAACCAAATCATCCTCATATAATAGTAGGTCACCCTCCGGTTTCACTCCATATCGCGCGATTCGCCGAGGTCATGTCTAACGACGATGCCATGTGTCTGGGCCATCGTTGTGGCCCACCTTTAATTCTTTCATAACCCCATCCATATAGCTAAATTGAATAACCAAAAGACATAGACATCAACCCTCTGCACGTCCCCTATTATCCTAAAAACCAAATCACCATTTACACATTTATTCTGTACAATCACTCCTTCACTATCTTCAATACATAACTTTTGATTCCATTCAGTAATCTATCACCAGCACATATATCATTAACACCTTCCATATAACTTCCCTATTAACTCTATCATACTCCTTTTCAAATCTATTAAAACCTAAATACAATTTATAATTCTTTCCTCCTCATTTTCTCAATCATTTTTTAATGGTGTAAAGTATTTGGATCCACACATCCCTATCCACTCCTAAACTGCACTTTGTTCTCAACCCAATCATTCCTCAGGTCACTCGTGACTAAATACTCTTTCGTACAAAATACGCAAGCATATATACTTCCTTACAACCCTCATAAACTATTCCGGCTCTATTAATTTCTACAGTTCCCTTTTTCTCCTTACCCTATATAATTTAACATTACCTGTTTTTCTCTCCTCCAATCCCCTTTTGAAACTATAACCCTCATAAACGGCTTATTTACATACTTCCAAATTCCCAATCATCAGCATCTCTGCCTCCGGGTCTCTTTGATCATTTCATCCAGTAAATTTCAATTCTATCCTTGCAGATTTCACCATTGCCTTCAACTTCTCAACCTACCATTACCCTCCTCCTTACTAATAACCTCATCCCAAAATACTATCCCTTCTTTTTAACCCACCAAACCACACACATCACGGTGAACACCTCGTCATCAGTACTTTTAAATTGTTGCATATTTTTCTGAAGGTAGTTCTTTCCAACACTTCCCTCACATCCATTTCATCATTTAGCAGAAATGGCACCATCCCTATTCATTATTCTAATCAGATTCCCCTTATTTCTCATTACTTAAACTTCTCGGTCTTGCTTAGCCTGTCCAAATTATCTTTCCTAATTCGGATATTTATTCCCCATGTCATCGCCCGCGGTCCTTCAAACTTTTTCATTTCCTCTTGTTGCTTCTCCTATTCGTATTCACCTTTTAGTTATTTGTGTCTATTTTTTCCTCCTTATATAATTTAAGCCATTCTTTCTTTTTAATACTTCAATCATTGGGCTTTTATTAACGATTCAACCACGCTTTATACCCTTTAAACCTGGTGGTCTGTTCAATCTACCGCTCTTGCATCCACCATTGCACTTTGTAAACCATTCTGACTTCCTACTTTATCCCATCCAAGCACACTCCTTTGTCACTAAACTAACAATTTGCTTCTCTCATTTTCCCATATTTTTGTTCAGTTATCACACTTATTCACATTCAACTGTATTAGCTAGGCGATCGGGCTCTTACATACTTATCCTTATTGTGTTGCTCACTTAACTTCTCACTCTTAATTCTACCCTTTCTGTATCACCTTCCTCTCCATCCACAAAGCCCCCACTAACTTAATTTACATAGACAACATAATGATCCTATAATCCCATTCCTAAACCCTCACTGATTTAACATCTCGCTTCTTCACC
>JABUQX010059977.1:72500-78954 GCA_015478945.1 Trachelipus rathkii | reverse complement strand
TATATATTATATATAATATATATATATTCGTATATATTATATTATATTAGTACTATATATATATATAATACTATTACACTATTTATATAATATTTCAATATATATATATATAATATATAATATATAAATATATCAGTATATATATATACTACTACTTATATAGATATATAATATATATAATATATACTATATAATATATATACAATATATTAATATATATATAGAAGAGGACGCTGGTTCCAATCCTCCGCGTAGCAGTTGGAGTTTATCTTCTTACACCTGGGGGCGAGAATTAAACTCGACTGCGAACACGTTGTTGGCGGCTGGTTTATGATAGCCGGCCTTAAAGTTCGAATTTCCTGTAGTCCCCAGTGTTACCCTCTGAAAAGGGGATAAAAGCACGTTAAAAGAGGTAGTTTTGTATATATATTATATAACTACTATATATAATATATGATATATATATATATACGTATATATAGTTACTATATATATACTATATATATATATAATAAGTATACTCATATATATATATACTCGTGTTACATGAGTGCAGGACGCTTAGGATCCACTGCTAGTTGCCGACCACCAACCCTCTTTCCCAAAGCCATCCCACCCATTCTGGAAAAAAAGGTTATATAATATTTAATTGCATATGAAAAATATTGTATGTTATGCTATACAAACAAGAAAGCGAGAGTTAGCTTCTCTTTTTGTCGCTTAATGAGATCTGCACCACTGGAAGACGCTCACTAGCCTACACTTGTTGAAGTCGGAATGCTAAGAATTTCCTGGCAACTTCTGCAAGATGTGGAAAATGTTACTTGTAATTAGTCTTGGTTGGGGATCTTTATCTGATTGCAAGCTTTTTCTCTTTTGATAATCTCTATCGATCACATAAACAATTTGACATTCTCTGAAACACAAGTTGCTTAATCGCTGTTTTTATTCAAAAGAAAACGTTCAGATTGGTAGCAAATAGATTTTATGTCTAATGCATGTCATGTTTCTGTGATAATCTCTTGCTTTTTATTTGGCTTGGTTAATATTTCTCCTTTAGCAGCATTTCCATCACATAGTTCATCCTAAAGTAATTTTAACCTTTGTAAAAACACGTAGGCTTTCAAAAAATGTTTGTTTGATATCTAGGGATTAGAACAAAATTGCTTAGTTGCACATGCTGGTCATCATTTTTGTGAGTTTAGAAATCTATTATACTGTCTCCAGGCATGAGGTGCTTTCTACGTCATCTTGAAAGTCCTTTACTTTTTAATATATATATATATATATATATATACGTATATATATATATATACTATATATACTATATATAACTTATAACTAACTATACTATACTATACGATATATATAGTAATATAATATAACTAATAATATATATATATATATATATATTATATCATATATATATATATATAGAACATAATTTATATATTATACAATATATAATATATAATGTATAATTATAGTATATTAAGTATATAGTATATTATAATAATATATATAAATATATAGTATACATATATTAATGGTATATAATATAATATACTATATATATTATATTAATATTATAATATATACTAGATATAATATATAATAATTATATAATGATGATATATATATATATATATACTTATATATATATATACATTATATATATATATATATTTATAATACATATAATATATATACGTATATATACTATATATACTATATCATATATATAATAGTAATATAGAGATATATATATCATAGATCTATATAATATATATATATATATATTATATAATTTTATATATATATAGTCATATATATATATATATCATAGCTATATATATATCTAATATACTACTCTTAACTATATATAATATAATATTATATATACTATACTATATTATAGATAATTTATAATATATAATATAATTACTACTATATATTTATATATATATATATTATACTAGTATATATATATATAGAATGACTAAAAAATATATATACCATATATACTATATAACTATATATACATCTAGTATTATATATAATATATATTATTATATATATACTATATAATATATATATAGTATATATATATATATTATATATATATATATATATATAATATAATCTACTTCAATAATAGTATATTTGAATACTATATAATACTTTATATATATACTATTATATATCTATATATATTATATACTAATATATAATATTATTATATTACTACTATTATATACTATAGTATATATATATACTATATATACTAGTATATACTATATACTATAGATACTATATATATATTATATGTATTCTTAACTATATAATGATATATATATATATATTACTATCATACTACTATATATATATTTATATATAGGAGTTAAAGCAATAATCGCTAGTGTAAATATTTACCAGTAGGAGAGCCTTAATTATTGATGAAATTTGAAGGGATCAATTAGAAGATACAAAGGTTGAAGTAATATTAATATTTTATTACATAATCTTACGGTATTTAAAATATATATTTCTTGACTTTCGTTCCCTAAGCTGGACTCCGTCAGAAGTGATGATATTATAATACTAACATTCCAAAAAAAATAAAAAAAAAAGCAAAACATTATTTATTATATCAGATTTCAAGGTTGGATAATTTAATTTTTTTTTAAAACATTGTGTTTGGTAGCTCAGAATATTCATTTTTTGTATCGTAGCAATGTTTGTAACCGCCTGTTTGTTTATTAAATTCCAATTTGAATTAGATGATACAAAAGGATTCCAGTGAGTATTAGCATTTTTGTAATTTTGTACATGTAAGATTCGGTGTCATTGTGGGTTTCAATCGTTAATGGAAATGATTATATGTAGACGATGGAGCTGGTAAGGGGGCAAGAATTTTGATGTTATGTAGTAAGTCATTATTGTGTTGACAGAGGCGGCGTTAAGATCAGCGTTTCTCAATGTAAAGAATTGACCAATCAATTTTGCCACGGGAATTTTATAACACACCTGGCAAGAGTTCCGTAGGAGGGACGGATTGATGGAATGTATGGTTTAAGGGTTTTTTTTTTAAGAGGGAGCATATCAGAGGAAGTGAAAAGTCAAAGATTTTTGGACAAAATATTTCCTATTCGTGCCGTCCTTGAGAGAGAATTGAGGTACGAGGAAGGAAAGAGTTAGAATTAAAGAGCGTTTAATGGGAAGATCATGTAGTAGGTTCTGTTTGCCCTTTTTTAAGGCCTTATTGATGATGTGAGTAGGATAAAGAAGTTTTTTGAAGGTGGAGGTTAGGAAGTTGAGTTCAGATTGAAGATAGGAGGGAGAGCATATACTGGAAAGCACGTAAGAAAAGCGGAAAGAAAGAGTTGCCAATTTTAGTGTTTTAAATTATGACGGCACAGAGTGTGAGTGAGCACACCAGTAATGTAAGAAGGGTTGGGATTGCTTAGGCGTTTATCTGTAAATAGACCTTCTTACATAGACAATACAAAATTCTTCCCTTTACACTCCATCGCTCTACATATAAATCATCACAATAACATTCAACCACTTAATCAAAACATTTGTACATATCGTACAAAATTTACCAAAACAACAAAAACCCACTGAATCCTTTTGTATCATTAATTCAAAAATAATTTTCATATAAACACAAAAGGCGATACAACATTGACACAATTACAAAACTAATATTCTGAGCACCACACAAATTTTAATGTTAAAAAATTAATATACTCCAAAATTCTAACTTGATCATAATAACGATTTTGGGTCTTTTTTTTTAAATTTTTTTAATCTTAGTTATATAAATATTATCACTTTTCCATGAACGAGGTTCCAGCATTAGGTACGAAACTGTAAGAAATCATTTTCGTTCTTTAATACCTTGTAAAATTTCCTCATAGAAGACAGTCGAAATAACTGTTACCCCACATCCATTAACATGTTGAACATAGGTATCAAATAAGGACCTTCCTACGGGATATTAAGATATACTATATATATATAATAACTATATATATATAAATATATATATATAATATATCAATTATATATACTATATATATATATAATAATATATATATATCATATATTATATTATAAATATATCATTATACATATATATATATTATCAGCTATTGAAGATGTTCAATACATTGGGAGAGCACTTCAAAAGTAATTAAAAATATTAGAGGAATATATATTAATATATATATATACTATATATACTATATAATATATATAGTACATATATGATATATAAATATATGTAAAGATATAGTATATCTAATATATATATATACCATACACTATATATAGAGATAAAGGAGAAATATAATAGATATATACTCATAATATATATATATATATAATATATATATATATATATAATAATTATATATATAATACTATATATTATATATATATAATATATATATATATACTATAGTATATATATATACTATAATATACTATATTATAATACATAATATATATGAAAATGACGATATCCAATGTATGTAAAGTACTCACCAACTCAACTACTTTGAAAAGAAGATCTATTTTTCTATTCCTTTTCTTCTGTTTTTTCCTTTTCTTATAATATTTTCATACCAAGGAATGGATGATTGATAACTTAATTATACTTTCCGTTTGTCGACGTAACAATAGTGCCCCAAGATTATTCTGAATATGTTCTTTAGAACCCCTATGCCCTTTCCCCAAGCTTCTTTGATAACGCTTTTTCCAATCATACGAAATCCTCCATCAACACCAAAACATAGCTTTTTTGCACTAAGTAATTAAACAAGGCCAGCAATATAAACCATCTTTTTTCACGCGTTTCCACACAACCACTTAAACCGGGTCAATGACCACACTCTCTTTAAACATTCCTGTTTGTCTGTTTCTTTTACCTTATTTTAAAGAGGATCTATATTTGGAGTTGGACTTGCAGGTATTTAAAAGGGAATTTTTTTCTTCACTACCGTTCTTTCAAACGGAATGGCATTAATAAAGAAACCCACTATGTCATTTCTTTTTTTCACATCCCAATTTTATTCAAATTTTGCCACAGAACACTCATACACCGACCGCCAACACATCTGTGTTTCACTGAATCTGAAGACACTTCAACTACTGGCTATCATCAAGCGTCTATATCCAAAAACTATGAAAACATACAGATTGCCATTTAGTCCATAGACGAGTACGGCCTGCTCGTCGAACAGAATACAAATAGACACCAAAAAATTAGAAATAATATAATTCAAAAGTAATTAACACAAGGAAATTTACCTTGCCCATGTGGCTACTAACTCTCTCTCTCTCTCTCATCCTACATATAATATAGTACTATACACATACTAATTATATAACTAGATAATACTAATATAATCACTAAAAATAGCTATTATAGTATATATATATTATATACGACTATATATACGACTATATATATATATATGTATCATAGGATACGAAATATATATACTATAATATAAAATATTAATAATATATAATATACTATAGTATAATAGTATATATAAATAATATATCTATATTATATAAATAGTTATTTTTATAGTTACTTAAAAAAATTAGTTTGTATACTTTATTTTTCTTTGTGTTGTATTTTGTATGGGGACAAGCAACTCCAACCTTATGATTGTAGAGTCTGACCAAATTTTGAGAGGAGTTATTTTATGACCTTTTCGAAACCAAGATTTTTTTTAAATTGCACAGAGTTTTCGACGAATAATAAGGAATAGGTTTCTTTTTCCTTTTCTTTTTTCTTCCACTTCTTTTAAGATTTCGTTCCCCATCTTTAAATTTCTTTTACATTCTGTTGATTAGATATTCTTTGTATGGGGGGCTGAAGATTTTGAAAGTAATTTAAGTACTTTTCATTTCTGGTCTTATCTCTCTTGATAAAAGAAAAAGATTATCCCAATATAAATATATACTATATAGTATATATTATATATATATATATATAATATTATATATATATATATATATATATATATTATATATATATAATATATATATATATATATATATATATATATATTATATATAATATATATATATATATATATATATATAATATATATATATATATATATATATATATATAATATATATTTATAAAGAATTATCATATATATATACATATATATATACTACTATATATATATAATATATATATATATATACTATATATATATATATATAAAATATATATATAATATATATATATATATATATATTATATATATATAATACTATATATAATTATATATTATATAGTTATATATATATATATAATATAAATATATATATATATATAATACTAATATTATAATATATATATTTATATATATATAATATATATAATAATAATATATATATATATATAATATATATATATATA
>JABUQX010059977.1:60000-67500 GCA_015478945.1 Trachelipus rathkii | reverse complement strand
TCGGAATGTAGGTTGGACATGTGGTGCTTCCAACACTGAGGGGAAAGTGCTAGTATTGAGAACATAGAGAATAAAGTTGAACGAGGGGCGGGGAAAGCACGGAAAGCACACTCTTTCAAAACTCGGGGAGGAATCATCCGGGCCACCCCCTTCCTAACGTTCGTTATGATCTTCAGGAGCCCATGCACCCGATCCAATGTAATCACAGGCAAAGGCATAGAGGACACCACAGAGGAAGAAGGAGGAGGAGGAGGAAATGCCAGAATCGTCCAGGGTTGAGTTAGAGAAAAATAGAAGGCCCCGAAGAGATTTGGCCTTTTCAGTTGGAGAGATTAGCAACCGAACCATCAGATCGAATAAGAGGAGGAAAACAATTTACAGAAGTTGTTAGAATGTTTTTGGCAAGAGAGAAAGATTCGTCAGTAGGAGAACCAAGGAGGTTAGGCGCACTTTTCGTTTGATGAAAGCCCGCTTTTGCTCGTCGAAGACTATCCCTGCAACGATTTCTAGCAGAATTGAAAATTAGCAACGGTCATCAAATAAAGAGTGATAGGAGAACCGAGAATTTGTCCACTTCCCGATTAAACGCCAGCTGTCTCTGGCCTGGATGGCCAGAGAAGACTAAGCACGATCGAACCATGGATTTATGAGAGCGAAAGATTTAGTCGAAGAAGGAATGAACCTGCCTATCCCATCAACGATTACCGCGTCCACCTTATCGGCAGGAAGTTGAAGCGTCACCAGAGACAAAACAGTCATTCCAATTATTAGTTAGCGTAGAAGCAACGCAAGGCCCCCCAATCGGCCCGCTCAAAGTGCCAGAAAAAAAACGCGTAGGGCAGATGGAGCTGTTGGCAGAGAAAGTATTAAAAATAAGAGATATAAGGTTGGGTTTCAGATTACCAATTAGGAGCGAAGGTGGTATATTTATAGAGAGAAGGACTAGGGTTGAAACATAGGTCAAGTGTGTTCAAGAATTGGTTGGGACAATCCGGAATGTGTGTGGGTTCTTTAATTAGTTGCTCCTTAGATCGTTGAGAATGCTAATGATTCGGCCTCCTCCCCACCAAAATCAGTATGAGAGGAACCCAAACATTTAGTGTTGTGTACATTGAAGTCCCCTAAATGATATATATATATATATTATATATATATATAATTATATATATATATATATATATATATATATATATATATATATATATATATATATATTATATATATATATTATATAATATTTATATATATATATATAATATAATATATATAAGTATATATATATATATATTCATATATATAATATATATATATATATATATATAAGAAACTATATATATATATATTAACTATATATATATATAATAGCACTCTAGTCGCAAAGTAGGGTTAAAAATTCGCGCCTTTTCTTTAGGGTGGCCGTGTTTTTAGCCCCCTTTTAAAGACCGAGACCTCATTAAATCTTTTTTATATATATTATATATACGAACCCCCTCCCCACCCCTTAGTGATTTACCGTTATTTTTCTGCCTATTTTTAACGAATCGATGAAAAAAAGGACAAAAATATCAACCCTACTCTGGCGTTTCCTTTTTTAGTTTTATGGTAATAAAATAAAATTTACTTTCATTTTCAAGCCAAACAGATTTTATTGAGAAAAGGTTGAAAATGATATTCGGATAAAGTGGAAGAAAAATATTAAAATAATATATTTAAATAAAAAATATATATATATATATATATATATATATATATAATATATATATATATATATATAATATATATATATATATATATATATATATATATATATATACTAATATATATATTATAATATTATATATAGTAATATAATATATATATATATATATATATTATATATATAAATATATATATATATATATATATTATATATAATTAATATATATATTATTATAATATTATATATAATATATATATATATATATTTATATTCTATATATATTTACGAGGTAATAACAATTATTCTATCCATTTATATAAAATTTATATTTATTAAAGTATATTTCATATAATATATATATTATATATAGTCCATCTCAAGGTAAGGGTTCAAACCCACTAGGACCATTACATAATATGTACAAATAATGTTGCGTTTATTGCACAAATATCTTTGAATATATATATATATATATAATATATATTATAATTATATCTTATATATATATATATATAATATATATAATATATATTATATATAAATATATAATATATATAATAATAATATATTATATATTAGGCTCAGGTCGAAATTCACTAGGAGAATTAATAATTTCTATATTATTAATAATTGTGAGTTGTTAGCTGCTTTAAAAATGTTAATAATAACATCTTCTCTCTGAGTGGAGCCCTATTTATTCTTTGACTCGACTGTGAGCAGGAAAACTTTATCAAAGGTGAATGCTTACCATTCTTTGAGAAAGAGGATTCTTCACAATGTTGGAACTTAATTTTAGCTCATAGTTGTCTGGTGGGTAAAGATCTGCATAACAGAGTGAGAGCTCGAGTTACAAACTCACAAGGAGAGTTTGCTACATTCTTTAAAACTGAGAGTGTTTTAGCAGTTTTAAAAATGTTGGCTATATATATATATATATATATATTATATATAATTATATATATATATATATATATATAATATATATAATATTATATATATATGTCATAATTATAATTAATATATATATATATTATGATATATAATAATATAATATATTATAATATATATATAATATATATATATATATATTATATATAAGTGATGTATAGATATAAATAAAAATATTATATATATATATATATATATATATATATATATATATATATATATATATATATATAGTATATAATATAAATATATATATAATATATATATAATAAAATAAATATATATATATATATATATATTATATATATATATATAATATATAATATATATAGATATATATACTATATATAAATATAAAATATATAATATATATATATACCATATTATATATATATATATATAATATAATACTAAAATTATAAAGTATATATATAATATATATATAAAATTATATAATAATATTTAATATAAGTATATATATATATATATGTATATATATATATATCATACATATGATATATATAGATAATAATTTATATATAAGTAGATATATCACAAGATCTATTGTCATATATCTATATATATTATTCTAGTATAATTATTGTAATATATAATAATAAGTACTCAAATAAATACATATTATTGATATTATTTATATTCACCCTTAGTGTAATGATTAATGCAGTAACTGATGAGTATATATATTAAAGAGGTAGATAGATTACGGTTACACTACTTTATATACTATATAGGTATAATATATATTACAACAACTCATATATTAGAACTAAAGAGAGAACATTTTATTATTAATAATGTTGTTAATATAACACTGATTGAAACATATACATATCAACGTATCTAATACCAAAATCTGCACATAATTTAATTACTATTAATCTAATTATTTATCTTATTATGAGATAATTAATAGTATATAGATAGTATATAAAATATATATATAAGGATACATATAATATTACATTAATATTATATAATATATATATTATACGTAAGTATGATAAACTTTGAATGCTTATAAGTATTACTAATATATATTTATAATACTAAGCTTATATACTATATATAATACCTATATATAATTTCCCATAAATATCTATATTAATTTGAATAGATAATATACTACTAACATACAAATAGTTTTGTTATTATAATATAGAATTATTATCTAATATATATATATAACCAGCTAATAAATGAACCGATTTGACATTGAGATGTTAAGACTTAACAGATATAAAGGATTCAAAAGAAGAAAAAGAGTGATCTTCCCAATATTATAATAAAATTATAGTAATATTATTATAACATCCTCAATGTGAAAAGACTCTAATTTAGTATATTCTGCCAATTGACCGTGACATAAAGATTCGATCACGAGTGTAATATGCATGGTATTTAAGACTATAGCCAATTTTTAATGTACTCACTCTCTCGTCCGCAAAGAGTTACGACTTTTTTAAATGCCATGTTTCCTTTTATTCATATCTACCACTTCGTTTGTATCTGGGGCTTTTTCTGAGATAACTTTTAAAAGATTCAAGTTCGTCGCAAAGCACACTCTGTTTCTAAATGTTATTTGTACTAGAGCTTAAAGTATAACGAAAAAGAGTAACAGTTACTTAATGTAAGTGAACAAAAAAAAAAAAAAAAAAAAATACTAAAAAATAATAAAGGAAAGTGGTTATTAGACGACTGTAATATATGAGCATGTTATAGAAATGCTATATATCTCACAAATGTGATCTGCACCCGTCTGCTTGGGTTAATCCGGTTGCAATTTAAACTCTGTGCCCCGATATAGTGTATCCCTCAAAAACAATAATTATTTAATTATGAACGTTGATGTATGTGCTTTTATACTTATCTTCATGATTTGGGTATATATAGATTCCACCGAGTTTAGCGGTTGCCGTTCACAAGAGTATAGAATAGCTCTCTGTTCAATATAAATGGTTTAGTTCAAAACGTATATTACTGTCCATAAAGTCCGGGTTTATAACCGACCTAGTATACAGATGAATAAATTTTCATTATCAGATATATTTTATATATTAAAGATCAGCAAGGTTTGTTAAAAAAATCTTTCAGTAAAAATGAAGAAAAATCTCACATCTATCCTTCCATGGACTGTTTATATTCATAATATACTATTTCTTAGCTATATGCGAAATTAAAGCTAAATATCTTTAAATGGATTATTGGATTTAATATAAATGGATTATTCTGCATGAAACTAAATAATCAGAATATTAAGAAAAAATATTTAATTCTTTTGAGGAGATCCGATCCAGAGGCCTGATATTCAATCCAAGTACTGGAAATTTATTTAAATACTATAAACACTTGAACTTCATGAGAATAACTATAACTTTTTATTATTTCAGAGCAGTAAACTTCCAGCTTTGTCTGCTTAATATATATTAATTAAAAAGGATTAAACTTACCACCTTCACGCTTTATAGGTGTTACAAACATCTATTGAGAGAATATCCTCGAAATCTCACAATATATACATACTATATATACTTATATAGATATAATAACCAAAACATAAAATGTTTATATATATAATCATATAATTAGTATATCCAAATATTTTGTTTCGATTATATTTTTCAATGTAGTGATAATAGTTGTAATAATACATTATATTATACTATAATAAAGTTAAGTATCTATTATATATATATGTCCTGATCATTATAATTATATATCCATAGATATATTTTATATATAGAATATATTAATATATGATATAGTGTATATACTATATATAATATATATATATATATATATATATATATGGTGAAATTACGAAGATATTCTCTCTTTCTCTCTCTCAATAGTAATATAATTATATGAATATATAATTATAGATATAATATATATAAATAATATAAAGATAATAATAATAAAGTAAATTATTATATAATATATATATAAATATATAGTATATAAAAATAATAATAAATAATAATAATATTATATATATAATATATATAATATAGAAATATATATTATTTAGTTTTCATGTTACTATCTCCCATATGTAAGGGCTTTTCAGTTATCCCTTGGGGGGGGGTTCTAGTTGGATGGACACAGGCATTGTCTCCATCTGGCCCGAAAACTCTCATAACCTTAGAGGCCACTCTTAGAAAAATACATTTCTCTGCGCAAATGGTTTCATGATGCCAGTCCTTGAGATATACACAGCTACAGGTAGGTATTCACCCTTCTTGTGGAAATAAGCATCTTCCATAATGGCATCGAAAACTCGTTCACCCAGAGCTCTTCAGAGAGAATCAATGTTCTAGGCAGCATAAAGATTGCCCAATAAAGCTGGTCCAGGAGGTTTCATTCAAGCAGAAAAAGTTACAAGGAACCGGGTTGCTAGCCCTGTCGCCCTGGAACTATGTAGAAGAAAGTAAATTCTTTCCAGAAATGTTCTGAAACTGATCTCGAATTCCATTCTCTATATATTAGACAAATCATATTACTCCACTAGAATACATGCAGATACTAGCTATCAGAATAATATAAAGATATATATAATAATATATTTAATTATTATTAATATATATAAATAAAATATATATATATAGTAATAATATATTATATATATATATATATATTTATACATACATATATATTATATTATATAATATAAGATATATAATATATATAGATATATATAATAAATATTAATATATATATAGGGTGGTTCAATTTTTAAACGAATTTTAAAAATTTCTTGGTCTACACCATAAAAATAGTTCCTAATTGAAGAGAAAACACCAGGTATATTACAAATATTATTTAAATAGTGCCGCACGTGTAATTCAAAATCAAAAAAATTCTATCCAGAATGGAAAATCTTATTTATTTTTGTAAAAATTTAAAATGATGACTTGAGACATAAAAAGGTAATCTCATGCACCATCAGTTTCTAAATATTATAAAAGTATGTGGTCTGCATGAATTTAATTAATTAAAATGTTGTATTTCAAATATATTATTTAATTTGGTTAAGGTTAAGTGGTGCCGCACGAAGGATGTTCAAAATTAGAAAAATCATTCAGAATGGAAAATTGTATTATTTATTTGCAACAAAATAAATTTGGGTCTCTCATTATTATGGATTTTCAATATTATATTTTGTTCTATCTTTTGATTTATATAAATATAATAAATAATTAAAGAGATCTGTTTAGCTATAGTTACTTTATATAAATTTATATTTGAGGAAAAGTTTACCGCTACGACAACTGACAAATCTGTTGTGGAAATGGTAATATTAATCTTTGTTCCTCATTTTGTTAATATATAATTAATATAAGATATATATATATATATTAATTAAATATATACTTTATATATATATTATATATAATATATATTTAATATAATATATTATATTATAATTTATATACTTATATTAATATATATCGATATATATATATATATTAATATTATTATATAATATATATATAAATATTAATATTAAAATATATATTTAATATTATATATATATATAGTATTTAATTTATACTATATTATATTAATATATATATATATATATATAATAATATATAATTATATATAACTATATATAATAATTAATATAATTAATATATTAATATATTATATAATATTAATATATATATATTAAATAATATAAATAAATTTACATATTAAAATGTATAAATATATATATTAAAATAATAATATAATTAATATAAATATATATACTCTATATATATAATAAGTATAATTAAGTATATATATATATATAGTATATATTGCATTGATATATCTATATAGGGGCAGAC
>JABUQX010059977.1:45000-57500 GCA_015478945.1 Trachelipus rathkii | reverse complement strand
TACAGAAAAATCCACCTAAGTCCAAGCCTAACGAAAATCTCTCAGGTGATTCAGAGGGAGATTCAATATGGCTGGAAAAATAGAAGATAGTAAGGAGTTCCTCGGAACTGAAGTGGCTGAAAAGATGGATGCACAACAACGAACGAGCCTGGGGGTTTTCAATACTCACGCAAAATTCATGCCAGAGCAAGGAAACCATTGTGCTACGTGAGCGACACAATGGTGGTGGAATGCGAAAGGCCAACTCCCCCCGAGGAAATGCCGTAGAAATACATATAGAAAAGAGATAGTGTACCAAAACTACCAATGTCACGTCTCAAAGATAGAGAGTTTAAAAGTTTTGAGTTTTGAGTTTGAGAGTTTGAAAGTAGCAGACAGTTTATTAGTCTTTTAGCTTTAGACTCAGCTCTATCAAATTAGTATGGGTGGAGTCTCACATCGGTAGCCCTCCCTCATAGATGTTCCAGAGTTAATCCTCTGCGCTTAGTACTTCCAAACAAGGTGCGCGGACATAAGGCCTCTTGATTGTAAACTGGAGTGCTTGCTGTGAAAGAGGAAAAAATTACCGCAACCTAAACAGAGCATCCAGCTTCTTTGAGGTCACCTTAGCAACCGTTGTGATATGAGGTTTCCAAGAATTTTTTGTTTGTGCTTAAACCAAGAATGTTTATATTGTTCACAGATGAGACGTGGGAGCCGCCGAAGGAAATAGGAAAGTTTGGAGGTGTTTTTGAGAAGGAGATGTAAAGAAGTTTTCAAGTAGTTGAATTCCACACGGTTGCGGTGACCCCACCTGGAAATCCCATCCAGGTCAGCAAGAATAGAATCGGAAAGATGAAGACGAGACGTAACTCTGGCTGCTAAGTAGGGAGTAGATTTGAAATTAGTGGAAGAATGAAGAGTTGAGTCATCGCAATAAGAGTGAACAGAGTTAGAAGTAGAGCTGAGGAGATTGTTGATTAAAAATAAGATTAAAGATAGAGATAAAACATAATCTTGTGGAACACCACAATTAACAGGAAAGGAGGAGGAAATCGCTCCAACAAAGTGCCAATATGAAACGATGAGAGAGCAAACTTGACAAGAGTTAACAAAGAGAAGGAGGAAACCTAAAGAAAGGTAGCTTAGAGAGTATTGACGTATGCCATACCCGGTCAAAAGCTTTTGATATAGTGAGCGCCACCACGCAAGACTCCCCATATTTCAAAAGGGCTGAAGACCATAAGTCAGTTTGATAGGAAAGTATGTCACCATGTTAACTGCCGAACTTTGAAAGCCATACTGATGATCTGAAAAATGGGATTGAAACTCCAGATGATCCTGGAAATGAGAGTTAAGAAGAGTTTCAAAGATTTCAGATAGAAAAAGAGTGAGAACTAATGGGTGATAGTTAGAAGGATCAGAGCGGCTACCCTTTTTCGGGATTGACTGGACATAGGTATTAGTATTGAGGCATAGCGAATAAAGTTGAACGAGGACTGGGGCCTGCTCAGAAGCCACTCCCTCAAAACACAGGGAGGAATACCATATATATATATATATTATATATATATATATAATATATATATATACATATATATACTATATTATATATAATATATATATATATATATAATTATATATGTAACTATATATATATATATATAATATATATATATATAGTAAGAATATAATTTATATACATATATATATATATATATACTTAATATATATATATAAATATTATATATTTAATAATATATTTATTATATAAGATATATATATAATGTATATATATATGTTACTTACGTTATTTTATATGTTAATTCTATTCTTCTATTTTCTTGATTTAATAAATCTATTACTTGTTGGTAGAATAAACTAAGGTTTTTATTTCCTTAAGAAAGTTTATCTTAATAGATATTAATGCTAAGCTGGAAATAATATGTAGCTCTTAATTAAATTTCAATAGGTCAAAAATTGGCACTTTGCTCATAAGATAGTTTCCAGATATGACTATTTTTTAAAAAACTATTGTTGTTCATTTAATTATTTATGATTCATAAAAATAATAATTAAATTTGAATATTTATTTCAAATTTATTTAATATTATAACATATAATTATTCAAAGCATATATTTGCTTGATTTATTACTTTACTTTGATTTCTTTCAATGTGAACATGATATTATTCTCTACACTAAGTGACGTCACTGCCATACGGAGCTCAAGGACCGCTGACGAGCCATTGAATAACGCTTCAAATAAACCTTCTTTTCAAGAGTGGATTTAACATACAATATGTGTTTTATATTTCTAAATTAAATTTCAAGTTTTTAAGTAAAGCATTTTTAAAGAATTTGAATGTTTTTAGTAAATTTCGTATATTAAGTGGAAAAAAGTGCTTTTGGAATAAGAAAAGCTAATTTATAATGATTTATTGTTTTTTTTTTTTTTTAAAGAGTAATTCAGCGGGAAAACGATGTTTCTATCTTAAAAGCATCTGTTTGTCATTTACTTGTGTATTGGATGATATGTAGTTCACATTTTACAATGCTCTCTCTCTCTCTCTTATCTCTCTCCTCTCTCTCTCTCATTCTTCTCTCTCTCTCCGTCTCTCTCTCTCTCTATCCTCTCTCTCTCTCTCTCTCTCCTCTCTCTCCTCTCTCTCTCTCTCACACCAAAATTCCAATTGACCAAAGAATGGTAAACAATACCATAATATCAACACTAATTTGTGATTAATAATCAAAATTAAAATTAAAATTTTGATTACTTTGGAATAATAATTAGTAATTAAAATAATTAACTGTAGCTGTTAAGATTGATATTATATATCCTTAATTTTTGAAATGATCTTTTTTTTTTAGTTACTAGGAAATCATTTCTTCCCTTTGCTCCATTAAAAGCTCTCAACGCTAGACTTTGACTATATATATATATACTATATATATATATATATACCCATATATTAATTTATAAATATTTCTAATTATACATACCCATGTATATGTATATAAATACCTACGTTAAATACCTAATACTATATACTAGTAATATATATATATATATATATATAAGCCTATATTTAAATATACCTACTATATTTCAATTCTCCGAGAGTTTCTCTTTAGACAAAAGCTGCTAAAACATCTATAAAAAATTTAATAAAAGTAAAAAAACACCTAGAGATTAAAAAATAGTGAAGGAAGAGAATAAAAATTGCCTTAGTGAAAAAACATTATCCGACCATTTTTCCTCTTTCTTATTCGTATAAATTTTTTTCTTCTTTTAATTAATGAGAATTTAGGACTTCTTCTTCTGTAAGAAAGACAGGTGACATGGTAATGAAAAGATTCTATTCACACACACACCACACACCACACACACACACACACACACACACAACACACACCCTACACTCAGATGCCACACTACAACAACCAATATATATCTATCATACTATACCTAATATATATATATATTATATATATCTAATAATTAGATCATATTATACTATATACCTAATAATACTACTAATATCGCTATATAATTATATATCACCTATTAACTATAATATAATAATAATATAGTAATATATAACTCATAATATGATTATAACCAAACTTTATCATAACCTATATATATATACAACAATATATATAGCTAATAGTATCTTATATATATATTATTATAATAATAACACAATACATATAATATAATATATATATATATAGATATATATTAATCCTTTTCCTTGAGGCTTCATAATATCTTCAATAATTTTGTTTTTACTTTACAGCTCCTAATTTTTCATGAAAATTTACATTGACGAGTTTGTCTACTTTGAAAGCAGAATCTTTATATTTTCACTGAAGGTTTGAAGTTCTGCACATTCCGTGATTTTGACAAAACCGCTCTGTCTCCAAAGTGTTTTGCTCCGTTTGCTCGAATGAATGCGTCAAAGGCCATTTCGTAAAAAATTTGGCTGGGAGAGCATCACGAGATCTCATTGGTAGTGATTTAATAGCCTTGAAGTGCTGGTTGCCTGAAGGGCAGTATTTTGTCTGTCTGGAGGAACGTCAAATCCCCTTCGCTGGTAAGATTCGCTCTCAAAAACAAAACACAAACGAAAAAATTTTGGCTGACAAACTGTACCTTTAAAATGTCCTAATCAGATATTGATTAAAAATTGGAGACAAACGGAAGTTAGTCATTCAACACATAGGATGTAGGAAGAAATCTGAATAGGTAATACAAGATTTAAATGAGGAATTACTGACATCGAAATCAAAATTATTAAGAAGACTTGAGGAAGAAATTTAATTCTTTAAACTCGTGTTAAAAAGCTTCCATATGCCTCTTATCCGCTGTCCAAGAGTTGATTCCAAATGATCATGAAAAATGATAATTGTATTTACAGTTCCAATGACTTGCATAGAAACATCCTTGAATTTTGAACATTACATGGTTTACGGATAAAGCATGGTCCCATCTAAATGAGAAGCCTATACATAAATCTTCAAAACAAGCTATATACTGCTATATATATATATATATATATATATATATATATATATATATATATATATACATAGTTTACGGATAAAGCATGGTCCCATCTAAATGAGAAGCCTATACATAAATCTTCAAAACAAGCTTGTAAGGGTAGGACTAAACTCATAAGTTCATGCATAGCTTTTGCAATGGAAGAAAATCAGGGTGTGGAGTGCCTTGTCACTTGGACATGTTACTGGTAGCGATAACATTTGTTTGTTTGTTTTAGGTTTAATTATATCAGGTAAGAAGGGTGTTTATGATGTCAAGATCACCTAGATTTGAAATTATGGCAAGGAAATATTCAAGCAGAGTCTAAAATAATATCTACATTACCTTGTTATATCTTTTTTTGTATTGTATTATATATTATATAATATAATATATAATATATATATTATATATATATATATATATATGCTATATATATATATATATATATATATATTTTGACATGAAGTTATGATTGGAATCAATTGCAGTTCTAGCATCGATTAAATGTGCGAAGACGAGGGAAGGACGGTGAAAACCTGTTTGATATCTCATGAAGGGCTTGGCCTCTTGAATCTAACCTTTTGGGTTAGAAGATGGCTCAGTCGGTGTTAGAGCGTCCGAGTATGTCGTTCTCAGTTGCAACATGCGGGGTTCGACCCCAGAGGAGGCAATTTTCTTTACCTTCCTGCTATAGTTCTTTATTTACTATACAAATTAATGCTGCGGTCTATTGCAGTTCTTACATATATATATATATATATATATATATATATATATATATATATACATATATATATATATATATATATATAATATAATATATATATATATATATATATAGAGAGATGAGAGAGAGAGAGAGAGAGCGAGAGAGAGAGAGAGAGAAGTGAGAGCAGTTTAGTTCTTGAAAAAAAAATTAGGTTAAATGTTGTCGAAATTCATATACTATATGTAAACCGAAATTATTCAACAAAAACCGAAAAACTGTGACAGCACGAAATGTGAAAATCTGAATAATAAATTTGTACCGATTTTCTGATTAATCGAAATAAAATATCGAGAATCAATTAAAAATTGGCAATAAAATTCATTGATTTACGTCACAAACTTGAGTAAGATATATATATATATATATATATATATATATATATATATATATATATATATATATATATATATATATATATATATATATATATATATATATATATATATATATATATATATATACTATGCTATACTTCTCTATATACTCTCATTACATTAATGGCATAAAAATGTTCAATATCCGTGACTGATTTCTACTTAATATTGCGGTAAGTATGTCAATCAATCAAATTAATATTTGAATAAATGCATTAGCAATTGCTTTACTTCTAGAAGAATAAACATATATATATATATATATATATATATATATATATATATATATATATATATATATATATATATATATATAAATATATATATATATATATATATATATATATATATATATATATATTTATATTATATATAATATATATATATATATATAATAATAATATATATATATATATATATATATATACTATATATATATATATATATATATATATATATATATATATATATATATATATATATATATATATATATATATGGTGATGATTCTTTCATCAAAGGGAGTAATATACTATTCATAACATTTTGTTGTTTACATAACTGAAAGTATGAACAGGGTTCTGTATACAAATATAAAAATACAAAACATAATGTATATATATTTACATAATTCTACAGAAATAAAATACTGGTATTTTTAAATATATTTTCTTTAATTAATTAGCTTTGACTCTGTCTATTTTTCTGATATTCTGAGCTCACCCTTTAAGGAAATTTGAATTATGCTAATTTACCTTCAACATAACATTTATCCCATCTACAATAATAACAACTTCAACTGACCTACAATGCTGATGAATAATAGTGATATCCAGAAGGGATGGGTTTGGAATCTCTTAAAGTTATAGAACTCCTTTAACATTTTTTGTTCAAGTTGATTGAAAGAATTTATTACTCTTGACACTTGCTTAGATTCCACCTCCTACTTTAATTTCTTTTTTGTAGAACCTTTTAGCTTTTTGCGATCAGTTACTTTTTATTTGTTTTCTTCATTACTTTTGTATTGCTTAAAGAAACTAATTGTTCTTTAACTTTTATTTTTTATTACCTTAAGCAAAGTCGAGTATTTGTTAATTCAGCAATTTCTGTGATGCTAATGATTTAATTTGCTTTTATTCAATAGTTTTTTCTCTCTACGTTAGAATATCGTATTTTACTGGATCCGATCACATCCTGCAAATGCTGGTTTAGAAACCTAGTTAAGAAGCCCCACCCCAAAAAATGATTGCTAATGAAAATTTTTATCTTAATTTATTCAGTTTAACTCAGGAGTGAAGAACAATTTAGGGCAGTTGATTCCAAATGTCATATTCCACATTGATGAACAGCAATATTTTTACAATTTTTTAAAAAAATTTTAGAAGTTATAATATAGATAAGATAGATTTTTATATATATATATATATATATATATATATATACTAATATATATATATATATATATATATATATATATATATATATATATATATATATATATATATTGAAAGCTGTGTCAATAGTCCATCCATTCATTAATTAGCTTAAGTGAGTATAGATGGTACCTCATTTATAAAGTTAAGCATATTGTGTACACAAAGATAATCTTTGGGATTACCGTTTGGTGTTATGTGTAAATGTGTGGCCTAGCTTTGTTTTTTTTATTAGGATATCCAGTTAAACTCTGAGAATACTTAAATATAATTAAATATAATTACTATTACTCTCTAAAGTAGAGGTAGGACCAACTATATATATTTTTCATTCCTTAAGACCTGAAAACTTATTGTATATTTTTTTTGCGTGAAATTAATAATTATTAGAAAGTTTTTTGCCTTGCGTATATAATCTATATTTTGTTTGGAATGTATTCTGCAGGATAAAAAGCTATTAGATTAAAAATTCAATGGTTTAGTTCTCAAACGATCTATCTTCTATTCTTGTATCTTGTATGAAAAGATGTAATGCAAGTTATGTTGTGTCTGTATCAATAATCAAGATATTAGGTTATTAAATTTTACTAATAAAAGCTTTTTTTCTGAATATGTTAAAGCTAATAATATGTTTATTTATTAATTTATTAATTTTACATTTCATTTCATTATTATTACTGGCCTATTTCAAGTCAAGAAGGAAGATGAAATCAAAAATCTCTTTGTAAAATAATGCAAAATTAATTTCAGCATTGAAATTTATCAGGAATGAAACGGAAAAAATCAATTTATATAAATCAACTAATTTTTTCACTTGATTTTTTGTATAAATTTTTTTTTGATTTTTTGTTTTGCTTTTTATATATATTTTTTAATTTTTGTATATTTAAGTGATTTAACTTCAATAGAAATAAAAAATTAAAATAATAATATTATAGCAAGGCTACTCTGTTCCAAATTTATACACTATTGTCAACAAAGGATCATGTTTCAAACAGGTTTCTTTTATTTCTGATGTAACATTTATCAATATTACAAATAATATCAGGTGTTACTATTAAGTATTAATCGACCCTTATTCACCATTAAAATTATCCGATTCTCAATATCAATAATTTTTATATATATTATGAAGTTTTTAGTATATTTTTTTCAATTTTCAACAAACTATTGGCATTGTAACCCGCACTCTTTAGTGTTGCTGTTTCATTGTGTCAGACTATAGGCCCTATTTTAAGATTTTGATTTACATAGATTGAATAAATCACTTCAAAAATAATACTATATTGAACTTAAAAAAAGTTTGTTTAAATTATATTTCGCGTGACGTCACGAATCTGAAAAAATCCAAAAAAAGCCAAAAATCAAAAAATCAAAAATTGATTTTTTTCTCACAAAATCAAAAAAAAATCACCAACCCTGGAATTTATAATAAATTATAAGCTCTGAGAAAAAAAAAAAAAATAAAAATAAAAGACTGTTACTGTTTTTAGATTGTTATTCAAATTTTCAAATCTGTGCATCAATCTGACTAAAAGTAATTTCTACTATGTAGGTCTGACCCTGTAAAGAATGTAAAATTGTTAATTTTTTTATGTAAAATATTTTTCATTTAGTGGAAAAATGTATTTTAAATTTCTTCATTAACATTTACATAAAAAATAATAATAATAATAATAATAATAATAATAATAATAATAATAATAATAATAATAATAATAATAATAATAATAATAATAATAAAATAACAATATTGATAAAAACAATAATAATAATTGAAATAATAATAGTTTAACATTTCATGAAAGAAAATAATAATAATAATAATAATAATAATAATAATAATAATAATAATAATAATAATAATAATAATAATAATAATAATAATAATAATAATAATAATCCTAAATAACGTATTTTAAAAATAAAATACTCACAATTCGTTTTTATTTCATTCATTTAAATTTAAAATGATTAACCCTGCTCAGGTAGCCCTCTTTAAAAATCATTTATTTTGCGAATTAACGTTTAATCCACGTAAAGCAGCGTAAATAAAATAAAATTAATATTTAAGATTTATAAATTAACTTTAATAAAACCAGCGAAAATAAATAATTAGAAAGGAAATGTTTTTATTGACGTAGTTTTGTATATGAACAATATTTTTATATGCAAAACGAATTTCATTTGTTTGCAACAGAAGCCTTCACGCTTTCATTATTTGGTGTATTATAACTCTCCGATTCCTTTGATATTTAGAAGCCTTTCAAGATCGTAATGAAAAGGTATATAGAAGAAAAAAATTGAGCTTCAATATTATATTTTCCTGTTACTCATATTTATCCGCGTTTTATATTATATACATATATATATATATATATATATATATATATATATATATATATATCTAATAATAAAAATAACAATAATAATAATAATAATAATAATAATAATAGTATATAATAATAACAATATATATATATATATTAACTATATATATATATATATAATATATATATATATATATATATATAATTTATACACATATATTTTCCCTTTTTTCATATATCTATATTAAAAAAAATAATATAATATAATATAATATATATATATATAATAATATATATATATATGGAAGTATATAATAAATATAAATAATATATATAATATATATATATATATATATATATATATATATATATATATGTAAATAATATATATATATATAGCTATATAATATCTTTCTTTCTGTATAATAAATATATATATATATATAATAATAATAATATATATGTATATATAATAATAATAGTAATAACTAATAATAATAATAATATAATATAATAATATGTAATAATAATAATTCTATATATATATATATATATATATATTGAAAGGTGTATATATATATATATATATATATATATATATATATATATATATATATATATATATATATATATATATATATATATATATATATATATATATATATGAAACTTAACACAGAGAACTTAAGTGATACTCTCTTAGTCATACACAATGGTATTAGAGACATTAACTAGCATTTGGAATTTATAATAAATTATAAGTTCTGACAAAAAAAGAAGAAGAAGAGAAGACTATTGCTAATGCTAATGTATTTGTTTAGGATGTTTTCTTCCGATCAGGAAAGGATGTCGAAAATTTGGTGACAGTGACGGGAAACATATTTGACAATGTGTGGTCAGGGGGCCTTCTATATGCTAGATGGTTTTCTTGTAGGGAGGTTTGATACAAAGAGCGAAGTCAGGATAGTGTTGTACAAGTTTTTGCGATCCATGGTTTGTTCTGTAGGTGTAATTACTGGTAGGAAGATGGACTCGGGGTATGGTCTTATTTGGGTATAAGGAGATTACTTTATTGGTTATATGTGTATGATTATGCTAAATGATAAGGGTGTTTGGTGGGGGGGGGGTGAGAGTGTGCTGTAGATATTTGAGTAGTAATATGCGGGTATGTTCTTCTTTTCCTTTGGTATTGGGGGAAGCTGAAAAATCTGAAAAAGGGAGCTATCTAGGAAGAGATATTTACTGCATAATTTACAGTCTAACATGCCTAATTTTTCTTTTATGGAGAATATTTTTGTTTTGGTTTGCAGGAGACGGATATAGGTGTGCGGAGGCAGCTTGTTATTACTCGTATTGCCTCACTTTGTGTAGATTCTAGTTTATTTATTTTTCTATGTTGGATTTGAGAGAACTGTGAAGCCCATGCAGATGCTGCACAGTTTAGGAGGAAACGAATATTATAGAATATTTTGAGAGTTTCTTTCTGTTGATAAGGGCTAGGGTCCTTAAAGCATTGAGCTTGTGTGTGGATCTTGATGAAAGAGCTTCATTTGTTGTTCGAAGTTTGTGCCAGGGATGGTTTTTACTGCATTGAGTTTATGTGTGGAGTAAATTTCATGCGGGTATCAAACAAATGTCAGTCCTAGGATTGCAGTTTTTTGTTAAAGGGAAGTTTACATTGGTTAGGTTTATTGTTGGGTTATCACTGGTCTGGAGCAAATAATGTTATAATGGCAATTTGTTGTGAGGCTGTCATTCTCTTTATGGTTAACCATTGTTCAAGTTTAGTTATATATTGTTTTCATATATATATATATATATATATATATATATATATATCTTATATATATATATTGAGATGTGGAGATCTATATATATATGCTAATATATATATACTTCATATATATATATATATATAAATATATATATATATATATATATATATATATATATATATATATATATATATATATATATATATAATATATATATATATATATATATATATATATATATATATATATTGAGTATATATATATATATATTTAAATATATATATATATATATATATATATATATATATATATATATATATATATATATATATATCTATATATATATATATATATATATATATATATATGGCTTAATCGGTAGAGCGGCAGAGTTGCAAGGTAAGGGACCAGAGTTCAATCCCTCGCCACGATACTAGGTATCAACTACCTAGAGCAGTTCCCCAATAGGCAATGCAAGCGGGCAAGTTGCAGTAGCAACGAGTTTTGTGGAATTTAGGGGAAAAGAGCTCTACTGGAATGAGTAGTGTCAGTAGATTAACAAACGGAAACTAGGAGGGGGGAGTAGCGCTGCAATTGTCTTTGTGGTGTTTTTTCTTTGAACTTGTGTATGGCATCTCTCCTGCTCAATTTTTGTATGGTGCATAACTCCAAATCCTCCTGTTCAAACATTAAAGCCGGGCATTTTAAGGAGAGGCACTGTGGAGTTGTCCAAAATATTTACAGTCTGGATTATCTCACGGGAATGTGAAATTAACTTCTCTCCACAAACTGGAGGCATTTGTCATGCGGGTTTCCTGCAGTATTTTTCAGGATGGCTAAACCTTTGGCACTTAAAGCAACGTCTATAGCTTGTAAAATCTTATTTCACCTTTGAAGGTGGATAAGGGGTACTAAAGGTCAGCAGTAAACAAGGATTTGGGGTATCAGGCGAGTTCCGACGAGGGGGAAATCTATAAATATTTGTAACGAAATCTTTACTTTACTGGAGAGGTTTCCTTACACCCGACAACAATAACTCGTTATTCTGTTCTATTCTGATCTTTGGACGTGTTTGCTTATTCATTAGGAGTGGAAATAAGAGGGATGTTTCCGAAGAGACGTTAAGAATGACAAGATGGAACTTTGATTCGGGTAACGAACGAGAAGGGGCCGAATTCGCATTAATGTGGTGCAGGTCTTCATCGCTTTCAGTGCATCGCTAAGAATAATGGATTCGTTGCTCAGTAAGAGCTTTGGAGGTAGTGGATCGGCAATAAGCAATATATGT
>JABUQX010059977.1:32500-35000 GCA_015478945.1 Trachelipus rathkii | reverse complement strand
AACTCTGCTTCCCTCGCTTCACCCCCCCCACCCTTTCACAGAAACTCGCTCCGCACGGTGCAAGCCCTCACTACTCCAATTTTCTTACAAGGCATGTTCTACTTTTCTTTAAGAAATCATTCGTATGAAATGTAAAAATGACGCTTTCTAAATCAGAAAATTTTCTTGACTTAAACTCTCTTTCTCGACAATTCAGTAAACTCGGAACTTATCTATCACAAACTTTTTCCAAATTACTCTAATGGCTTTCACTCCTTCTCTTCTTTTTTTATCACGTTCTCTCTCTTTCCATATTTCTCTTCATTCCAACAATCATTATCGAGACTCTATATATATATATACTCTCTCTCTCTCTCTCTCTCTCTATATATATATATATATATATATATATATATATATATATATATATATATATATATATATATATATATATATATATATATATATATATATATATATATATATATATATATATATATATGATGAGAAAGGTATGTGTTTGAGTAATATATATTTTAGAGCAAACTAGTATTCATTAGTATACTAGAGTTGGTGAAAATATGATTGATTTCGTGTTGGTGAAGGAGATGCTGAAGTAGGTGATGGATATTAAATCTGTGAGGGGGTTGAGCATGTAAATATCAGATCATTATGTTGTTTTACGTAAGTTTAAGTTAGTGGAGGCATGGATGGAGAGGAAAGAGATGAAGAAGTGGGGAGAATCTAGAATAAGAAGTTAAGTGAACAAGGCTGTAATGAAAAGTATGTGAGAGCACTTTCAAACAAATCAGCTGAATGTGAATAAGATGAAACTAATTAAATCTAGACGCAAATAAAGGAAGCTTTTGTTAGAAAGGCAAGAGAAATATGTGGGCGTGAAAAAATAGGAAGTAAGAATGTCATTAGCGAGTGGTGGAATGAAAAGGTGATGCAAGCGGTTAATAGTATAAAAGAAATGCGATTGAATGTACTAAAAGCCAATGATGAGGTCTCGAAAAAAAGGTGTAAGGAAACATCTAAAGAGAAAAAAAGAAGGACTAAAGTTGCATACGTAGGAGGAGGAAAAAAAGGAGTAAATGAACGGTATGGAAGAAGGATGAATCGGGACTTGCAAGGGAGTAGAAAGCATTTGGGAATAGTTATGGTACTTTCGTGACTGATGAAATGGACACTAGGAGAGTGTGGCAGCAATGAAAGTAATGAAGAGGTGATTGAGAATGTGTGTGGTTTCGATGATGTAAAAAGAAATAGGTGTTTTGGGGATAAGGTAATTAGTATGGAGAAGGTAATAGGTAGAGTGAGAAAGTTGAAGCATGGTAAATCAGCAGGTATAGATGGAATTACTAGTGAAATAATCAAGAATGGAGGCGAGATTGTGATTGGCTTTATATGGAAGTTGTGCAACAAAGCTTTTGTAGAGGGCAATATTCCTTATATGAAGGTAAGGGAGATAAGGGGAACTGTAAGAACTAAAAGTTCATTAGTTTATTGAGTGCTTAGGGAAGACATATGCTGGTATTTTGGTTGAACGAGTGCGTCAAGTGACTGCGGAACTGACTGGAGAAGACTAGGTGTATTTGGAAGTGGTAGAGATTGTGTAGATCAAATATTCACATTGAGACATATGAATGAGAAAATGAGAGAGAAAAAGAATAAATTGTACATAGGATTTATGGGCTTGCAACAGACGTAAAAAGCTTAATAGGTAAATTTTGCAAAGGTGTCAGTGATATATAGTCTTGATAGTAGGTTTTGAATGTAATCAAAAGTATGTATGTCGATAGTCAGTATGTATGTTGATAGTGAAGCGTGTGCAAGAATGAATGGAGTGGACAGTGAATGGTTTAATATTAATATTGAAGTGAGACAGGTATGTGTTATGTCTCCATGGCTATTTAATTTCTATATGGATGGTGTGGTGAAAGAAATAGAAGTAGGGATGGTAGGGGAAGGTTTTAGATTGATGGAAATTGGAAGATAGGAGCAAATCCTCTGCTTGTTGTACGCTGATGATTTGATTGTGTGTGGCGAACCTGAAGAAAGTTTGAGGAGATTGGTAGAAGGGTTTCGTAGGGTGTGTAATAGGAGAGGTTTGAAAGTAAATGTAGATAAGAGTAATGTGATGGTAGTGGGTGAGGAGAATTCACGGGATTAAATTATGTTGGATTTCAGTTAAATATTTAGGCAATATGTTGGAAGAATATAGAGAATGGATGATGCAAAGTGTAGTATGAAAGTTGTGAATGGTATGAAGGTGGCTGGTGTAATCAAATCCCTAGTTAATGAAAAGTGATTAAGTCATGATTGCGCTAGGTTTCTAGAAGAGAGTATATGTTTTTACCGGTGATGTATAGTGTTGAAACTGTGGTGTGGATAAGCGGTATAGGTTTTTAAGGTGCAATCTTTTCAGATGGTTAATCTTAGGGCGTGGTAAGTGTGAAAAGATTTGATAAAATAAGGAATGAACGTGTTGGAGAGATATGTGGTGTAAAAAATATGC
>JABUQX010059977.1:20000-22500 GCA_015478945.1 Trachelipus rathkii | reverse complement strand
TCAATTACTGCTCCCTCTTGCTCTAGAGTTGCCTCTCGGTCTTCAGCTTTCGATTCTATCTTGTCGATCTAGGATGGGATTTCCCGTTGGGGCGTCACCGCAACCTTGTAAAATTTCAAAACTCTTTAAAAAACTCAAACTTTCTCTTACATCTCCCTCTTCAAAGGACACTCCCAACTTCTATTTCCTTGACGGCTCTAACGTCTCTCCTGTGAAAAACATAAACATTCTTGGTCCTTAACATAAAAATAAATTGTCTTGGAAACCTCATATTTCAAGATTGCTAGGTGGCCTCAAGAAACTGAGTTCTGTTCAGGTTTGCGGCGAATTTTTCCTCATGCACGTTGCTCCAGTTATTATAAGGGCCTTATTCGCCCTTGTTATGGAGTACTGTTCTCACATTTGGGGGGCTCCGCTTCACCCTTCTATTGGATAGGGTTGCAGTTCTAAAGCTAAGAGGACTATAAACTGTCCCCTACTTTCCAACTCTCTTGACCCTCTATCTCTGCGACGTGACTTGCGCACTATCTCTTTTCTATAGGTACTACAGCGGTAGATGCTCAGGGGAGTTGGCCGCTCGTATTCCACCTCCATTGCGTCGCCCTCGCAATACAAAGGGTGCCATGCTCTCGCATGAATTTTGCGTGAGTATTGAGAACCCCCAGACTTGTTCGTGTGGTGGCCTCTTTCTTTCCAGTACTTCTGTTCTGTTGAACTACTTGCCTTATTCTGTTTTTCCAACTATATTTAATCTTCCTCTCTTTTAAAGCCCACGTCTGCGCTCAACTGAGAGATTTGCCTTAGGCTGGGGATTGGGTGGGTTTCCTTGTTTATTTCTGCCCCCTTCCTTTGAAAAGGGCTTCGGCCCCGTGAGTGTGTGTAACTGTAAAAAGTATTATATATATATATATAATAATATATATATATATATATATATAATATATATATAATAGATATATATATATATATATTATATATAAAATAATATATATATATATATATATATATATATATATATATATAATATATATTAATATATATATATATATAATATTATTATATATATATAATAAATGTAAATATATTTTTAAATAATAATATATATATATATATATATATATATATATATATATAATATATATATATATATATATATATATATATATATACGGTATTATATAATATACGGTATATATTAAATATATTATATATAATATATATATATATATATACTATATATTATATATATATATATATATATATATATATATATATATATATATATATATATATATATATATATATTATTTATTTTTATATATATATAATAAATATATAATATATATATATTATATATATATTATATATAATATATAAAATGGAGGGAGTCATCCCCTCCCCCGAGTGTTTAAAAACTGTAATTCAAATACATCGTTTCAAATATATGTCAAAAATGGGGGAGAGGGTTTTAACTCCATTTTTCAAAGGCATTATTTAAGAAAGCTTCTAAAGGCTATTCAGTTACTACTTAAAAGCTATTCAGTTACTACTTGAAACTTGTACGACCAGTTATTACCTTTTAAGCTCGAACGATCGAGTTTTTATAAAAGGCTCTTTCGACTTAGTCGAAGTTTCTATCGCTTAGCACTTAAATATTGTCTAACGATGTAGTGCTCATTTCAACTAAATTATCAAGTCCGCATATCCAAGGATAGGATAGAGCGCTGAAAATCTTGTCATCTCGGTTTAAGAATAACCTAATCCTATTCAAAACGGCTTAATTTGTTAAGTTTATAATACCTAATCACTTCTCATAAATTCCTTCTAGATTTGGATTCTAATGCCACAGCAAACACTTTGATGTTGAGAAGTCCTCCTTCATTAGCATTAACGAAACATAAGTAGTTATTGCAGCAGTTCTCAAGTAACTGCAACTTTAAGGATCTATCAGCTATCATCGTGGATGCCTAGGTTTGTTTCTTAAATTCTCCAGATCTTGTAAGTATTTTGTGAGCTTCTTTAATACAAAGGTATAACTTTACAAGTCTATTTCAATATCAAATTTCAATTAGGAATGCGTCTTAAGTGACAAATTCCAAATGCATTCGATTGGGCTTCATTTCGTCTAATTTTTATTAGTCGTGCTTTCTTACCTGAAATTTCAGGCTTCACTTACCTATATCGAGTGCATGCAAATCAAATTAAGAAATGTCTTAAGACATTTTCTTTATCTATTTCAAATATTAGAATGCGTCTTAATTGACAAATTCTAGAAAGTATTCGGGTCATTTTAAGAACATCACAGTTCTACCCAAGAATAGCAATAGTTCAAATCGAATACGTTCGAGTCATTTTTTAGAATCTTTATTCTGCCCATAAAAGTAATAGCTTAGGACGAATGCTTTCATTTCAGACATTTAGGAACCTATTTGTTCCCTGTCTATTCGAATCAAATTACCTAGGTTAAAATTTGTATTAAGCCTTTATACGACTGTTTATA
>JABUQX010059976.1:82500-91397 GCA_015478945.1 Trachelipus rathkii | reverse complement strand
AAAAAATATATATCTATATTTTTTTTATTATTTTTATTATCTTTATTATTTTATTTTTATTTTTATCTATTAATACTTTGTGTTATTTACTTCATGCCTTACTGTTATTATTATTTAGAACACACTTACACTTATAACACTTATACCACATTCACTATGACACTTTATACACATCTCACTATATGCCACTTACATCTTTTACCCATTAGCACCACCCCTACATTTACGGAGCTTATACATTACCGGTCTGTTTCTCACAGTCTTTTCACAGTTCACACACCCACACAGCACATGCTTTTTCTACTACAGTTTTTTTTTGTCTTGTATCACAACACCAGACACAGATTTACTACACTCACACACAATTTACTTACACACGCTGATTTACATTTACACATATAACGTATAATTTATTAAAACATTTTATGTTTTAATTAAACACGAACATTTATATATATCACTCATTCAAATATAACTAAATTATTTCATACAGTTTTTCTTAAAACTTTCTTGATAATAAATTTCATCATTTTCTTTGGAAGCAGATAGAAATTATTATTAACTGTTTAATATACTTTTTTTGTTTATAAATTTTATAACTATCAAAGTTTTAAAATAACTTTTACTAAATTTTATGAATTTTATTAAAAACATATATTTTCGTACCTTAAAGCAATAAATCAGTAAAGGTCAGCCCTTAGCACCTCCTGCTACAACCTAAGCTATGCCTGGACGTTAATGTTCTATTGACTTACGCTTTACATCATCTTTGCCATGTAATATATAAAATAACAAAATAAAGTTCTTCTCTGCTAACATAACATGTACTTTAATTAAAATCTTTCTAAGTTCTTATTTCAAAAATAACATTATTCCTTACATTTATATTTTTCGTTCGATGTTAACTAAAATAATTTTTCAAAGTTTTTTAAATATTTCGGATCTTCTTTATTATTATTAATTATTATCGTATGTACATTGACATCCATCACGTGAAAACACAACAACCCGCACTCCTTACAGATACCAAACTAACCTCTCTCTGTAAAATGTGTTGAAATAACTATTTAGGGCCTAAAATTAGGATAATCCTTTTTTGTATCCCGGGCGATTTAGACCTAATTCCAGGTCAAAATATATTTAAACTGACCTTTTTCTGTAAATGTGGTGCAATAACTACGTTACGTTAGGCCTAAATTTAGGCTTAAATTTAGGATAAACCTTTTTTCGTATCCCAGGCCTGATTTAAGCCTAATACCCAGTCAAAAGGTAATTCAGTATAGACAGAATCGAGATTCAATGTTATTATTATTTTATAAATATATTTCAAACTGAAACATGCTGGATCCGGTAAGATCCTTTAAGCAGGTAAGAAGGAAATGTTTACCTTTCTGGTGAGTGGACGGAGTAATCCTTATCTCTATATGAAACGTCGTATGTGATTGGTCAGAATTATTTTATTCGCTTTTTTGGTTTTACGTATGTAAAAATATGTTTTTTCATATCCTGAACCTTAACTGTGATTGGATGAAAATTAATTTTGAGGGTGCGTGTTTTAGACCCAAACTCATTTTAAAATCATACTCGTTAGCTGTTAAGCGGTGCACAAGCTCTCTGGTTTGTAATAAAAGTGTTCTATTTTTCACTGTGTATATCATGAATCACCTTAACAAGTATATCCTCCAATACAAGACATTATCCAGTGGGAAATCAAGAGATCCTCGGAAGTAGGGTTTCATTCTTATATAAAAAGAAAACCCTCGATGATTTTTGAATTTTTCAAAGTGTTGCTACCTCTCGAATCACCCTGTGTATAATACCAAGCGTAATTTTCGTTGAGTCCAGAATGACATTACTTTGTATATGTAATCACACTGAAAAGTGGCTTACAGAATACTTTTTTAAAACCAAGCTCAGCTTTAAACTGGACCGAAACAGTTATTAGCTTGTGCGAAGAAACCAGCGATAAGCAACTTACTCTAGCATTTTATAACATCAAAACAAATTCAGTTTGGAAGTTAGATTATGGGAGAGAAATAATGAAACAGCAGTATTTGAACCTACATCCATTTGGATTCTACATTTCAGGCCTAGCGCAGTTGAAATATATGTTAGAGAGGTACGTAAACGAATGTTAATCAGATGAAGAAGACATTTGTGTTATCTAATTACGTAACTCGTAATTCAATTACATGTTATACCAAGAATACTACGCATTTAAGAAAACCTTGATTGATATCCCACGCACATCATCGATCGCTTCTAAGTTCTAATAGACGTACAGAAATTCATTTATCTACTTAGAAACAATGGCTAAGACAAGTATTTATGCAGGTGATCCCGAATGTAAATATACTATGATATCTGAGCGGGAACTTTTACGTATGTGTTAACTGAATGTATTAATGAGAAACGAAACTATATCATCGATAATGATATAAATGATGGCATATTTGCAAAGATTTAGAGAATTTTAATATAAAATAATCATAAACATTATGTGTAAAATGTATGTGGAAGTGTAATATATAATAATATTCCTGTATTATATTTAATGTTATCCTTATATATAAAATCATTGTAAATATATTTAACACTCTTGTATATATTTAATTTTTGGGCTTATATTAATATATATATATTATATATATATATATTATATATATATATATTATATATATATATATATTATATATTATATTATATATATTTAGGGTATATATATTTATAGTATTACTTTGGTTGTTTGACTTTAATATTAATATATACGTACGCTTTGTCTGAGGTATACTTTTTATCTTTTTATTATATTATCATATTTTATAGTTCTATTAGTATATGCTTAGTTCTAGTGATATTATGTTGTGTATATAGGGCTATATAAATATATATATATATATATTATTATATATATATATATAATATATATTTTATATATTATATATATATATAATATATATATCTATATATATAATATATATAAATTACTGTAAGATAATGATTATTATTAATTTTCTAATTATATAGTAAGTTTTTATTATACTTATTTATAGTTTCTAATACATACTTACATGTGAGTTAAGAGTCAAGGTTGACAAGTTATGTAACAAAATTCATGTTTTTAACATACCGTAAAATCCAAAAAGCGATAAAATAATTCTCGACCAATCACATTACGTAGGTCATATAGAAGATAAGGAGTTTAAGGTTCTTTTTGGCCGTCCACCACAAGTTATTTAAGCGTAAACATTTCCTGGTCTGTACCTGCTGTAGTAAGGATTTACGATCAGCATGTTTCAGTTTGAAATATATTATAAAATAGCATAATGGAACATTGATTCTCGATTTTTTGTCTATTAGGCTGGTAATTTACCTTTTGATCCTGGTATTTGTAGGGCTTTAAAATCAGCCTGGGAATCAAAAGGCTTACTCGCTAAAATTTGAACGCCTTAGATTAGGCCTATACGTTAGTTTATCTGCATTCCACATTCTTTTACAGAAAAAGGTTCAGTTTGAAGGGATTATTTTCCTGACGCTGGAATTGTTGAAATGCCCCGGGAATTCAGATTAAAGGATTCCTAATTTTTAGGCCTATAAGTAGTTATTGTTCAACACATTATGTAGCATGAGAGAGGATCAGTTTCGATCTGTAGGAGTGCTGGTCTGTTGGTGTTTCTGGGTGATTGGACTTTTTTGTCAATTGTACATAGATAATTATGATAATAATAATAATAAAGAAATCCGAATTATTTAAAAAACTATTGAATATTTTTAGTTGTAACAGTCTGAGCTTGAATAATCGTATTATGTAAGTGTAATAATTGTATTTTTTAAATAAGAACTTTTAGAAAGATTTTAATACATTACATGTTATTGTTAGCAGAGAGAACTTATTTTGTTATTTTTATACTTATTAATGGCTAAAGATGATGTAAAGAAGTAAGTCAATAGAACATAACGTGGCATAGCTTGGTGTAGAGGGGGTGCTAGGGGCTGATTTACTGATTATTGCTTTAAGGTACGTAAAAGTATTAGGTGTTTTATATTATATTTTTTATGTAAAAGTTGTTTGTTACAAAGGGTTGATAGGCTTCATAAAATTTGATAAACAAAGTTTATGTACAGTTTAATAATAATGTTTCTTTTTGTTCAAAGATATTGATTTATTATAGAAGTTTTTAAGAAACTTTGAGAATATATTATTTAGTTATAGTTTTAATGAGTAATATAAATAGTTCGTGTTTAATTAAAAACATAAAATGTTTTTAATAAATTTACATTACATATGTTCAGGCAGCTCTTAAGTAAATCTGTGGTGTGAGTGTAAAGTAAATCTGTGTGTGTGTGTGTGTGTGTGTGTGTGTGTTGTGTGTGTGTGTGTGTGTGTGTGTGACCGCGTGTGTATAGAGTGTAATGTAAGTGTCTTATGGGTAAATGTAGTGCATAGTGGAATGTGTGATAAGAGTCATAGTGAATGTGTGTATAAGTGTCATAGTGAATGTTGTGTTCTAAATAATAAATACAATAGGCATGAAGTAATAACACTAAGTATAATATAAAATAACAATAAAATAATAAAAATAATAAAAATATATAAAAATAAATAAAAATAGATAATAAAATAAATAAAAAGTATTTAAACACAAAATAAAAACTAAATGTTTATAATAAATATATAGTTAAAACAGTAAAACACTAAAAGTTAAAAGCAGTAAAGCAGAAAGTTAAAGCAGTAAGCAGAAAGTAAAAGCAGTAAAGCAGAAGTTAAAGCAGTAAAGCAGAAAGTTAAAGCAGTAAAAACAAAAGCACACTAATCCTCCCTTGGTGTTAGGTTAACACTCTAATTGAATTTCTGATTTACTGCTTTTAAGGTATGTAATGTATATGAGTTAAGGCAGTAAAGAAAGTTAAGGCAGTAAAGCAGAAAGTTAAAGCAGTAAAGCAGTCAAACAAAAAGCCTACTAATCCCTCTTTAGGTGTTAGGTACACTCCTAATTGATTTAACTGATTTACTGCTTTAAGGTTGGTAATGTATATGAGTTAAAGCAGTAAAAACAGTGGGTTAAAGCAGTAAAGCAGAGAAAGTTAAAGCAGTAAAACATGAGTTAAAGCAGTAAAGAGTAAAACAATAGCATACTAATCCCCTTAGGTGTAGGTAACACTCTATTGATTTACTGAATTTTACTGCTTTAAGGTCTGTAATGTTATGTTTTTAATAAAATTTCGTTCAATTGTAGTTATTAAAATAAAATGTTTATACATCAGACACCTGGTTTTTTCTTCTTACATTACAATTTTTAAAAATTTATAAAGTATTAAGTAAATATAAAAGATGTCTGTAATGAGTTAAAGTTTAGGTTCGCGAAAATGTTTTTTTAATAAAAATCGAATGACTCATAGTATATTTGAAAAGAAATTCTTTTGAAATGTTTAAGTATGAATAAAAATGAATGACTCGTAGTATATATAATATATTTTTCAATTCGTGCGGGAATATTGCGCCTGGCGGCGCACGCGGGCGGCTGGTAATATTTGCGCCTGCGGGCGCACGCGGCGGGCGGTTACGCGGAAATATTTGCCGCCTGCGGGCGCACGCGGTCGGGCGGGTTACGCGGAAATATTGCGCTGCGGGCGCACGCGGGCGGGGCCGGGGACGCGGCGGGTCGCACCTGCGGGTGCGGGCTGACATCCTTTGCGGGTGAGGCTCATGCTGAGCCCTGGTGGTTTAGCTTATGAACTAGGGGAAACATTAATATTTAAACCTTTGTTCTATGATGGTAGGGTAGAAAAGTTTAGACCCAAATGTATCCAAAAGATAATCATGACAATATAGGTGGTTCAAAGATGACTTCAATAAAAGTGAGGGTCATTCAAAAGATGAACGCTTCAAAGTGGACGGCATCAATGCTGGGCATTAAATGCTGAGGTCTCACAAAAGTTGAGGCATCAAATATCGAGTTTGTGTGAGTGTAAGTGTAACTGTATCTGTGTGGGTGTGAGTGTAAGTGTATATGGTTTAATGTAAGTGTCTATGGAGAGTGTAAGTGCTTATAAGTGTCATAGTGTGTATAAGTGTCATAGTGAATGTGTGTATAAGTGTATGTGTGTGTATGTGTGTAGGTATGTGTGTGTGTGCAAGTAATATATATAGGCTATAAGTGGTAGAAAAAGACTAACTCATAGTAGGAAGCATTCTAGCAACTTGTAATATACACCAATCGATTCCTCATACCTTATAAACCCTAGGGGTAGACAAACATATTAGGGCTATTTCGGGGCCTCAGGGGGGCTAGAAAAGGCTTGAAAAAAGTGGCACTCAGTTGGCACTATGTGGCACTCACTTGGCACTATGTGGCACTCACTTGGCACTCATTGGCACTCACTTGGCACTCATTGGCACTCATTGGCACTCACTTGGCACTCACCTGGCACTCATCTAATACTCATAGAATACTCATAGAACACTAATAGAACATCCCTAGTTACACCTTACGGTGCTTGGGAACCATCAAAGTTGAGCCGTCAAAGCTGAACCATCAAGTATAGTGGGCCAAGTCAAGGCTAATATCATGGCAAATAAGGTTAAGACATCAAAAAAGGCGAAGTCCCTAAAGGAAGGACAAAAAATTACCGTGGGTCAAAATTGACCCATGGACGACCAAAGGGATGGTAGTGTGTTTGACGGAGTAATAAGTGTAAATGTAAGGTGTCATGGGCAAAATGTAATGTCCCATAGTGAAATGTGGTGTATAAGTGTAAGTAAGTGGTGTGGTGTGTGTGTGGTGTGTGTGTGTGCGTGTGTGTGTGTGTGTAAGTGTAAATGTAAGTGTCTATGGGTAAATGTAAGTGTCATAGTGAATGTGTGTATAAGTGTCATAGTGATGTGTGTATAAGTGTAAGTGTTGTGTGGTGTGTGTGTGTGTGTGTGTGTGTGTGTGGTGTGTGTGTGTGTGTGTGTGTGTGTGTGTGTGTGTGTAGTGTTCAAGTTAGGAAAGATCCATACATGCGTTCAAGTTAGGAACAAAATATGTGACGGGTGGGACCACGCGGGCCAAAACATTGGCGTGGGCCAAAATGACCCATGGTATATGCAAGGTCAAGGCCGAAATACCAATGGTCAAATAAGGTTAAGACATAAAAAAAGGGCTAAGCCCCAAGGGTAGCCAAAATTACCGTGGGCCAAAATTTACCCATGGTATATGGCAAGGTTAAGGCCGAATATCATGGTCAAATAAGGTAAAAGACATCAAAAAATAGGGCTAAGCCGCTAAAGGAAGATCAAAAATTAACGTGGGCCAAAATTGACCCATGGTGTATGGCAAGGTCAAGGCCGAATATCAAATGGTCAACAAGGGTAACAAGACATAAAACGGGCTTAAACCCCTAAAGGGTAGCCAAAAATTACCGTGGGCAAAAATTGACCCATGGTATTTGGCAAGGTCAAGGACGAAATATCATGGTCAAACAATGAAGACATCAAAATAGGGCTAAGCGCCTAAAGGGTGGGCCAAAATTGACCCCCAAAATTGACCCGTGGAAGACCAAAGGGTTGGTCGAAAATTAGGGGGGCCAAAATTGACCCCATGGAAGACCAAAAGGGTTGGTTCGATAAATTAGGGTGGGCCAACAAAGACCCAGTGGAGCCTAAGGGTTTGGTCGAAAATTAAGGGTGGGCCCAAAATTGAACCCATGGAGACCAAGGTGGTCGAAAATTAGGGGGTAACGTACAAGGTGCTTACGCAACCGTTTGGCGCAACCTTTCTTCGAAGGGTTGCAAATTAGGGTTGCCAAAAAATTAGGGGTGCCAAAAAATTAGGGTTGCCAAAAAATTAGGGTTGCCAAAAAGGTCAAGGCCCAAAATTTGGGTTCTCAAAAAATTTATGTTCCCAAAAAGGTCAAGGGGCCCAAAAAGGTAAGGCAAAAGGTCGCCGGCAAACAAAAGGTCAAGAAACTTCCTTAACACTTTTAGTCAATATTACCCTCCTACTATAATATATTATATATATATATAATATATAATATATAATATATATATATATATATATATAATATTATATATATAATATATATATATAATATAATATATATATATATATATATATATGTATATTATATATATAATATATATATATAATAATATATATATATATATATAATAATAATATATATATATATATATATATATATATAGGTATATTTATGTGTGTGTGTGTGTGTGTGTGTGTGTGTGTTCTTTTCAATACCCCAATTTTTTCAATTATGCTTGATTTAATATTTACCCATCATTCTTTGGTTGTGACTATGAATATAAGAACGCCTCGTAAAGTTAGGTTCCTATGCCACTCATTAAATTCCTGAAAAAAATTAGGAAAAATTTTATAGTTTTTATAGTACTTATATTTTTCCCTACTTCTGGCAGATAGCTTTTTGTTTTTTTAACACTTGAAGATTTATAAAAACTTGAATCTCCAGAATTAAGGTATTGATTACGATGCAACGGATGTATTAATGGTCTGTTCTTTAGTTTTTTCTTTTTTCTTCTTAATTCTTTTTTCTCTCTTCTTAATTTTCTCTTAATTCTTTTTCTCTTTAGACTCAAAATTTTTCTACAAAATAAATGTTTTAACATTTTTAAAAATTTAGATTTTCCCACGGCCCCTATAGTGAGTAAGGACTTTTTGAGCTATACACAAACTTACGTTTGGGAGTATATTATCAATAAAAAAACATATTCATTTAGAGAAAAGAAGAAATGAAAATATAAATAAAATAAATAATTGAAGGCGGAATATTATATCCTTTCCGCTCATTATCAAACGAGGGACTAAATTTTTAAATTGTGTCGTTCGACAAACTTTACGAATGTGATCGCCGGAGGTCGTATCAGTAAAGTAATA
>JABUQX010059976.1:67500-75000 GCA_015478945.1 Trachelipus rathkii | reverse complement strand
TCAAGAACCCTGTGCTACGAGGGCGTCCGTAAAGGTGGTTGGTAACGTGAGTGGAAACTCCCTCGAGCAACTTGCCGCTTACGGTACCTATAGAAAAGAGATAAAAGCACCAACATCGCGCCGCAAAAGATAGAGGGTGAAGTGAACTAGAAAGTACAGACAGTTTTATAAGCCTTTGTCTTTGACTCAGATGCCCTATCCTCCAAGCCAGGTTGAAACTAGAGCCCCCCCCGAGGTAATGAGAGCAGTATTCAAATAACAAGGGCGGAATGAACCTTGTAATCGCTGGAGTAACTGAGAGAGGAAAAAAAGTCTCGCAGTCTAAACAGACTCCCAGTTTCTTTTTGAGGCCACACTAGCAACCGTTGTGATGTGAGGTTTTTCCATGACATTTTTTTTGTTTTTTATGTTTATAACCAAAGATGTTTATATTGACAACAGGAGAGACGAAGAGACCGTCGAAAGAGATAGAAAAGTTAAGGGTCTTAGAGAGAGAAATGCATTTGTCGAAGTTGGGTTTTAAAGAATTACAATTTTCACAAAAGGTTGAGGCGACCCCACCCTGAAATTCTATAGATCAGAGAGAATAGAATCGGAAAGATTAAGACGGAGAGGCAATTCTAGAAGTAAAAGAGGGAGCAGAAATTGAATGAGTTGAAGAATGAAGGGCGAGTCTATTGGCATATGTTGTGGGTAGAGTTTATATTGTGCAGACGAGAGAAAATCATTAATGAAAGCAGGAATAAAGTAGGAGATAAGGTAGAATCCTGAGGAACACCACTATTGACAGAAAAAGAGAAGTTGCCCATCACACAGCACGATATTGAGCGATTTCAAGAAAAAGCTAGAACGTAAATATGGAAAGAGAAAAAAGGAACTCAAAGGAGGAAGCTTTGGAGAGCATTGACGCGTGGCCATACCCGGTCAAATGCTTTGGACTTGTCAAGCGCTCCGCCACGCAATCTCTCCGTAGTTCTAATGGGGAAAATCATATTTGTTAAATAAGGAAATGTATATTGCGCAGTAGAGACTCAATGCCGAAAGCAGTACATGTGATCGGAAAGTAAGGGAATGAGATTCCAGATGGTCTTAGAAGTGAGAGTTGGAGAAAGGGTTTCAAGTTTAGATTGAAATACAATGTTTGAGTTATAGGGCGGGCGATGTTAGAAGGAATTAGAGCGGCTTCCTTTTTCGAAATAGGTTGGACATATGCGTGCTTCTAACACTTAGGGAAAGTTAGTTTTGAGGCATAGAGAATATAGTTGAACGAGGGGCGGGGTCACGCACGCGCCGCAACACTCCCTCAAGCTCCATCCGGGCCCTACCGCGCCTTCTAATTCATAAGATTTCAGGAGCCCATGCACCTCATCAAATAATGACCGGTAAAGGCATAGGACACCTGAGAGGAGAAGGAAGAGGAATAGGATGCCAGAATCGTCCAGGGTTGAGTTAGAGGAAAAAGGGAGGCCAAAGAGATTGGCGTTTCAGTTGGAGTATTAGCAACAGAAACATCAGAAGCGAATATAAGGAGGAAAGGATGATTTAAAGATGAAGTTGTTAGATTATGTTTTAATTAAAAGAGGCCAGAAAGTTTGTCAGTAGGAGAAGCAAGGAGGTCAGCGCACCCTTCGTTTAACATGCAATCCGCTTTCTTCGTCGAAGGTAACCTGCAACGATTTCCTAGCTGAATGAAAATTGCAAGAGTGATAGGAGAACGAGAAGTTTTCCAACCCGATATGGGACTCTCCATAGCCTGAATGGCCAGAAACAAGCAAACGATCGAACCATGGATTTTGAGGAGAAAAATATTTATTCCGAAGAAGGAATGAACCTGCTCATCCATCAACGATTACAGCTCCCTTTATCGGCAGAAGCTAAAGCGTCTTCAGAGTCAAAGCAGTCCTCCCAATTATAGTTAGCGTAGAAAGCAACGCATGCCCCAATGGCCAGATCCGAAGTGCCAGAAAAACGCGTAGGGCAGGATGGAGCTGTTGGACGAGAAAGTATTAAAATTAAGAGATATAATGTTGTGGTCAGATTTGATAGGAGCGAAGGTGGTGTTTTATAGAGAGAAGGACTAATGGTGAAACATAAGTCAAGTGTGTCAGAATTGGTTGGGACAATCTGGAATGTGTGTAGGCTCTTTAATTAGTTGTTCCAGATCGTGAGAATACTGAATGATTCGGCTTCCATCCCCACCTAATTAGTATGAGGGACCAACCATTCAGATTGTGTACTTTGGGAATGAATGGAATCCCCTAAATAGAGGAACCTCAGATTTGGAATGAGAATAAAAGTCTCGTGAGAAGTTGTAGGTTATCAAAAAAAGGCATGAAAATCTGTTCTGTTTTAGGCAGAACAGTAACAAAGCACAAGATTATGTAGTAAAAAGAAAAAAGATTTTAAGCCATTGAACATCGAAGTTAGGAGATTCGAGATTCTCGAGACGTGTTATAGGAGTGTTTATGTTTACATAGGCGCACACTAAACCCTTCAGCACGGAATTATGAAAATAAGTTTCGTTGGATATATTAAACGAGTTAAGAGGATGAATTCTTAGCCATCTGGGTCTCAGACAAGAGCAAAAAATTAGGGTTAGAGTTAGAGAGGTGGTATTCCACGGATGCAGAGTAAGAGTGCAAGCCACTGATGTTGATAAATAAAGTCAATAGAAAGCCCGCGCCTGTGCAAATACACGCACAAAAAATAAAAAAAACAAAAAACAAAGGAGAAATGAGGATAAAATTATTTGTACGCTAAAACCTAAAATTTTAAAACCTTCTCCCACCCACTCCATTTCAGTAAATATCTAAAATATGATTAATCCAGAAAGTTTAAAACACTCACGCACTCACACACACTCACGAAATTGCGTACAAAAAAAGGAAAAAAATACTATTGATCAACTAAAAAAAGTAGAAGCTAAATCTGTATAAATTATAATAATGACTATCCAAATAGGTAAATGTTACGCTAAAACCCAAGTTGGAGAAACGCTAAAAATCTAAGTTAAAAAGAAGTCGAGGAAAAAAAAAAAATAGTATAGATATATATATATATATATATATATATATATATATATATATATATATATATATATATATATATCATATTATATATATATATATATATATATATATATATATATATATATATATATTTAATATATATATATATATATATATATATATATTATTAATTATATATAATAATATATATAATCTAATATATAGTATACTATATATTATTTATAATATATATATATATATAATATTATATTATATATACCTTATATATTAATATATATAATCTATATATTATATATATATTTATATATATATATATAAGTTATATATATTAATATATATATATATTTATATACTATATATATATTATATATATTGAAACTATTTTTATTGAATCTAAAAAAGTTTCTCATATTTTTCACCCAAAAGGTAAGAGTATCGGCTAGTATCGGCATATTTAACCAATACCAATACGTAACCGATACTCCAAAAATGGCCGATACTGCCGATACCGAATTCCGATACCGATACTATCGGTACATCCCTAAATAATATATATATATTTATATTATATATATATATAAATATATTATATATATATATATATATATATATATATATATAATATATATATATTATATATATATATATAATATACTATATATATATATATATAATATATATATTATAGCTGCATGCATGTTTGTAGTTTGGCGTTAAACTTATGAAGTCCATAAAAATGGAAACTATTTTTACTATACTAGATAAAGTGTAGAATACGGTATTATATCAATATAGACTATTTAAACCAGTGATTAAAACTATAATCAACGGAAACTTTAAAGTTTATGAACTATAATTTGTAAGCTTTGAAACAAAAAAGAAAAGTAGTGTCCTTATAACAAGTAAAAGTAGGGCAAATTTAAATGCCCTGTAATAATGTAAGATACAAAACGTCAAAAAAAGAAATCGAATAAAAAAAAAAAAAATTATACGTCCATAACTATAAATCTGTAGATTCGAAATAACGTCCTATTAATTATAATCCTTGCAGTCCGAAATTAATATATATGTTAATATCCAAAAGTTTATATCTATATATATTTAATTTCTTAAAAATATTTTAGGTTTTACTATTGCGTAATTTACTGATGTTAATTTACTATTACTAAAATATTTTTTACATGGTCAGATCTCTGAGCGAAGTATGAAGGAAAAAAGTTTATTCGTAATTAAATGCTAATTTTGAAATTTTTATTTTTACTCATAGATCACTCTTAATCAGTCTTAGTATTTTTAGGACAGTTAATTTTTAGGAAGCCAATTAGGTAGATAGTTGTTTTTAATTTCTTTATTATTCTTTTTTAGTAATGGAATAATAATGGTTAACGTTGCGTTTTACATATTATTGGGAAAATTTTGTTTTTTTGTTGTAAATAGATAGAGAGAGGAATAGAAGATAAATTTGAATTTTTTATTTATTCCAAAATATTATGATATAATGATCTATGATCTATTAAATATAACTACTTTATATTATATATATATATATGATAATATATATATACCTCATTCTTTTAGAAATCTATAAACACACATATATATATATATATATATATATATATATATATATATATATATATATATATATCAGGGTGGAAAAAAACAATAAAAAAAGCAAATGGGTTTTTCATAAAAAGCAATAAAAAACATTTTTTATTTTATGTTTTTTTAACCTTTAAAATCAATATTTCAATTTATTTTTTTATTATTGTCTAGTGTTTTTGTGTTCATCCATCTAGATTAATGTTTTATACCTTTTTCAGCTGTATATATATATATATATATATATATAGTATATATATATATATATATATATGTATATATATATTATATATTATTATATTATATATATATATATATTACTATATATATTATATATATATATATATTAATGTGGATGCATACATTCTATTTTCTATCCCTTGAACTAATACTGATAAATCTTGATTTATCAGAAATTATCGTTGTCTTTAAATCCAGAAACTCGTGCTTTAATACATTTCATCCCCCGGATTGGCAAAATTAGCTCTTCGAGACTATAAAATCTTTTCTTCGTTAAATTGCACAATCTTTCTGGTTCTTCTACTCACACTCTTTCTGATATTTTGCAATCTTAAAATCTTAAACTCCAACTTTCTTCTTCCCTTCCTCCTCTTGTATCTCTTTAAGTAATACTGCTGTCTTAACTCTGCTAGAGCTGAACTGCTTGCTCAAACTTTTTCTTTCTATATTTCACTCTGGACGTTTCCAGGACTAGTCCTCCTTTCCGCTCCTTTCAACTTATAAAATTTATTTCAGCATTCTCTGAGCTCAACTTAACACTAAGAAGGCTAAGAGTGTTTAAGTCATCCCTCCAGTGGTTCTCAAACTTATGCTTCTGTAACTATTTCCTTACTGCCTTATCACTTCAACTTCCTCCCTGCTTGGAAAAAAAATGCTCATTCACATAATCAAGCATATATATGCTTTTTAATAATTATATGCTATAATATTAAATAAATTTCGAATAAATATTCAAATTTAACTAATACTTCTATGAATCAAAAATAATTAAGTGAACAATATTTTTTTAAAAAAATAGGTAACTATCTTCTGAGCGAAGTGCCAATTTTTGGTCTACAATTTTGAAATTTTAACAGCTACATAATTATTTCAAGCTTAGCATTAATATCTATTGAGAAAAACTTTCTTAAAGAAATAAAAACCAGTAAACAAAACAACACTCACGTATTTTAATCAGAAAATAAAAAAATAAAATTAACGATGTAAATAAGTAAGTAACTTATGTATATGTCACAATAAATTCGCCCCTGGTACCTTCGTGGCCCCTACAGACGAGTTATCTTCTTTTGAAGCAGTTGTCTAGGGTCGTGACACTTCCCAGGTCGTTACTGACTTTATTTCTTCTGGCGGACTTCTATCTTCCTGAATTCCCGTCAAGTCGTTTGAGCCGTTGTATAGAGGCTTCCTTACTCTCTTCTTAAGTTTCCTCCTGAACTTCCTTTAGGTCCTCAAGATTTCGCGGAGTCTTCTCTCAGGTTCTTGTTATCCTCCTTCTCTTGCAGTCTTCGGTAAATCCAAAGTTGTACCAGGAAGGTTTGCAGTAATGAAATGAGAATAACTATTCTTAACCTTTTAATCCTCACTAAACTTAAGTATAAAGAGCGGCGAACAAGGAATGAACAATTATATGTATAAAGCTCGCTCTTTTATACCATTCTTTCTTAAAGCGCTTACTTATAAATTATTATAAATATTATTACAAATTTCGTAAAATTATTCCAAATAATTATACAATATTAAATATTACTCTTAAAAATTATTCTAAATAATTTTTACAATCTAAACATTATTGAATTAATGATAAAATTTTCTATTCTTAAAAAATGATGAAAAATACTGAACTAATTAAGAAATGCAGATCCTCACTAATAATATGTCCAAAAGCATTCCTAATGATGATAATGCAGCTTAACCTTTTTTTATATCTAGATTCATCTGTGATAATATCCCCCTTATTAAGATGAAGAAACGGATTCTGTGGATTCTTCTTTTCTTCATCTCGACCCACAGATGAATTCTGGTAAGGTATTCCGTCCTTACGTCTTCTTGTTCCGAAATTTCTATATCCTTTATTCCGAGTTCGCATCTTGATGCCTTCTCTTAACGAGTCTTCTGTCTTATCATTGCGAAGAGCTCTTGATCGTCGCATTGAGGTCCACTTTGACGCTTTGTGACGAAGGATCATCCTCTCCTTTAAAAAGCTTCTTTTCTTTTCCGATAAAACATCCTTTCCATCACATGGTTCATCAGTTTTATTTTTCACATCTTCCCCCACCGTCAATTCTTTTGATGTATCATAATTTAAGGCGGAAATCTGCAAAGCATAATCTTCACCCGATGAACGTAGTATCTGCATCTCATTATCTGAACGATTTTCGTTCATCTCTAACTTCTTTCGCAAATTCTTAAGGTCCGCTTCTTCAGTGACATCTTTTTCTCTACTGCCACGGTTACGACCGCGTTCTCCAACTCTTCCATGAGCTTCAAAATTCTCGTCAACTACATTAGAGACGACTCTGTCGAATTCCGACCCTTTCTCTTGCAATTTCTTTTTACAACACTTTCCGTCGGTTGTCTTTACATCACGCCACATGTGGGCAAAGTCTCCTGTAACTAAGGGAGTTGCAAAGTGCTGGGTTTCTTCATTAGATTCCAAACTTAAATCAGATTCGTTCCAATCCAGGACAACTTCTGTCGAATCAATTCTTTGTTTATTTCCCATTCCGCAGTTTTTCTATTTTCGGAGGTTCGTCCCCTCCCGTTAAATTCTCTAATTCGGTTCCCAACGCTACCGATTCAGCTTTTCTCTCGACTGTGCAGTCCGGTGGTTTTGCTCCCTTTATATTTC
>JABUQX010059976.1:55000-57500 GCA_015478945.1 Trachelipus rathkii | reverse complement strand
TATTAAAATATTTCAAAGTTTTTAATAATACGAATTTTGCTTTATTATTATTATTAATTATTATTATTATTATTTTTATTATTATTAAATTATTATTAATATTATTATTATTATTATTATTATTATTATTATTATTATTATTATTATTATTATTCTATGTACATTGGCATCCAACACGAAAACACACAACAGACGTACACCCTTACAGATACGAACTGATCCTTCTGTAAAATGTGTTGAAATATACTACTTTAGGCCTAAATTTAGGATATGGCTTTTTATACCATATTTTTATTTAAGCCTAAAATTGTCCCAAAAGGTGATTAATCTTAGAAAAGAATAGAATCAATGGAATAATATATTTTTATAAATATATTTCAAACTGAAACATGCTGGATCGGTAAGATGTTTTAAGCAGATAAGAAGGAAATGATTTCCTTTTTTATGAGTGGACGGAGTAAACCTTATCTCTATATGTCCTCATATGTGATTGGTCGAGAATTATTTTATCGCTTTTTTGTCTTTAAGGTATGTAAAAACATGTTTTTCATAACTGACCTAAACCGTTTATTTAAAACTAGATGTAAGTTAAGCTCAAATAGAAATTTTAATTTCATATAGATTCAACTCTTAACATACCTTATAAAATGAAATCCTTTTATCTAGGGAAAGTAAAGATAAGGTTAATAAAAACTTTAACTCAATAATTAGAAAAAGATCTAATGTTAGATTTCAAGGCCCATCTTCCTACCATCCGTTTATTTGCTGTTGGCTGGGACTTCTTACAAAATGAAAGGAGTAATGTGGATAGGCGATGAAATGATAAAGGAAAAGATGTTAAAGAAAAAGTAGTTTTTTTTTTGGGGGGGGGGGGAAGTGCGGAGGTTAAAAATTAATAGGAAAAAAAGGTCTACGTTTCGAAGACAAAACCTTCCAGAATTTCCTTGTAAGGCTTTTTAATCTAATTTTTCTTTTTTTTCTTAAATCACTTGAATGTTCACTTCTGTTTTAAACATTTCACCGTTTTAGTATTTATAGGTGGTTAAAAATTATTCTATATAATTAAGAGCACGAGGCGTTTGTTTGTTCTATAATTTCTTTATATATAGTATATATAATATTATATATTATTATCTATATATATATATTATATATAATTATATATATATATATATATATATATATATATATAATATATATATATATATATATATTTACAGTTGTCACCACCACTCATAGGCAGAGGGGTGTTGTACGCCTCAGAAGTTCACCAAGTAACGTAAATTACGCAGATGAGCATAGACGCAGGCTTTGAAGTGAGGGAAATTAAATTCAGCAGGAAACACAGAAGATGGAAGAGAATTCCACAGAACAAATTTGGGAGGAAAGAAGGAACCACTGCAGAGAACAAGCCTGGAGTTACCAATATCAACACAAAACTCATGCGCAGACACAGCATTCATTGTGCTACGAGGGCGTCGTAAAGGTGGTGGTACGCGAGTGATCAGTTGCCTCGAGCACCTGTCGCTGCTGTACCAATAGAAAAAGAGATAAAGTACCAACATCGCGAAGCAAAGATAGAGGGTCAAGTGCAGTGGAGAGTACAGAACAGGTTATAGGCCTTTTTGCTTTTGACTCGACCCTATCCAAAAGCCGAGTGAATCCAGAGCCCCCCTCCCCAGATATGAGAGCATTACTCCATACAAGGGCGGATGAGGCCCTTGTATAGTTGGAGTAACTGAGAAGGAGGAAAAAAAGTCTCGCAGTCTACAACAGAACTCCCAGTTTCTTTGAGGCCGTCCTAGCAACTGTGATGTGAGGTTTTCAAGACATTTTTTTGTTTATTGTAGAAGTTGGGTTTTTAAAGAATTGAATTTCACAAGTTTGAGACGACCCCACACGGAAATAATTCTATTCAGATCAGTGAGAACAGAATCGGAAACATTAAGACGAGAGGCAATTCTAGAAGTAAAAGAGGGAGCAGAATTGAAATAAGTTGAAGAATGAAGGGTCGAGTCATCGTCATATGAGTGGATAGAGTTAGATGTGCAGGTGAGAAGATTGTTAATGAAAAGTATGAAAAAGTAGGAGATAAGACAGAACCCTGAGGAACACCACTATTGATAGAAAAAGAAGAAGTCGCCCCATCAACAACAGCCAATATTGAGCGATTTGAAAGAAAACTAGACATAAGTAAGCAAATAGAAAGAGAAAACTCAAAGGAGGGGAGCTTGGGGAGCAGTAACGCGTGACATACCCGGTCAAATGCTCTGGATATGGCAAGCGCCACCCCGAAAGTCTCCCCGTAGTTTCAAAGGCGGAAAACCATAAATCAGTAAGAAGGGAAAGTATATAGCCAGTAGACCTCGAGAGCCGAAAGCCGTACTGGCGATCGGAAAGAAGTGAATGAGATTCCCGATCGTCTAAGAAATGAGAGTTCAGAAGGGTTTTAAAGATCTTAGATAGAATATAAGTGAGAGCTATCTGGCGATAGTTAGAA
>JABUQX010059976.1:37500-47500 GCA_015478945.1 Trachelipus rathkii | reverse complement strand
TTAGCGATATTACTCCTCTGAACTTGTCATTGTTAGTAGTTATTCATGCGGAAAAGGTAGATTAAATTAAGTTTTGTAGGTAGTGTTAGCTACTTTAATGCTGTTAAGTAGGGAACTTTGTTAATGTTAGCAGTTATATTACTATGATATATATTAAATAACATAATATGTTAGAGATGATAAAAATGGAGATATGCTAATTTATGGCAATGTTGGTACTGTACTTTGAAAGAGTTTATTCGTATGTATGTTCTTAGTTCAAGTATGCTATGTTAGGTTTATTGATGTGAACTAGAGGTGTAGCCGGATATCCGCATCCGCATCCGCATCCGCATATGCGGATATCCACATCATTTTTCACTATCCGCATTCGCAACCGCATCCGCATTGTTTTTCTTGCGGATAGCGGATAGTATTCATCTATGAGTTATGAGAAACTGTGTATCTACCTTAATTATAAAATATATATATTTATATTATATTTTATATATTATATATTATATAATATATATATAATATATTATATATATATAATATATATAATATAATATATATATATATAATATATATATAATATATAATATATATATATAATATATAATTAAAAAGTAAGATTGTCAAGGATGACAAACAACTCTGCGGAGATAGATAATAGATGTTCAGACTCTGCAAGAACGATGGACACATGTGCATAGCAACTTTTCTAAAGTTCCTAGATACAAAACAAATTCATGAAAACACGTATTTTACAGGAGGGTTAAAATTAATTTAGGATGCCAATGATGAAATGCTGCTAAAGGCAGAAACATCACCAGCCAATAAAAAGCAAAAGATCTCAGAAAAGATACGCAATTACCATCTGTTATCGATATCATTGTTGAATCCATGAACGTTCTTTTGGCTTTTAGCAGAGAAGAAGAGTCTTATTCAGGGGTGTCAAATGACACTCTATCATTGGTCGAAGAATATCAAAAGAGAAAAAGCTTGGAATCAGATAAAGATCACTGTTTTTTTGGCGTGATAATTGTAAAAGTTGTTCAACATTTTGCAGAAAGTCGCCAGGAATCTAGCATGGCCTTCAAAACAAGTGTAGCATGTGAGGCGTTCTTTTCAGTTGTGCAGAATCTCATTTACGACGAAAAGAGAAGCAAACTCTCCCCTGAAAGGGGCTCAGAAGCTTTTGTTTTTGAAGCATAATACGAGAATTATTAATTTCAAGTATTATTATATATGACCTTTTTCCAAATCTGTGGAGACTTGGGAAAGAGGTTACTGCAAAAAGATGTTGTGGTCCAAACCCTCCTGCACTCGTAAAGCAAGTATTTATTATATATATAATATATATTATATATATATATATATATATATATAATAATATAATATTATATATATATATATATATATATATATTATATATATATATATAATATATAAATAATATAATATATATATATATATAATATATATATATATATAAATATATACTATATAAATAATAATATAATTATATAGTATATATAATATATATATATATATATATATATATATAATATATATATATATATAAATATATATATTTATATATATATATATATATATATATACTACCGTCTCCCAAAAGTAGTTTATGAATATCCCAAACCATTGAGTAATGTAACTCCTTCGTGACGTATTCGAGTGAGTAGCTAGTTACCTAGGCTACAAATCCATACCAGTTTTAACCAAATTTATAAAGTCAGTCTTGCACTACATCTGTTTATGCATTTGTGTGTGCTCTAACCTCGTTACGTTTTTGCACTACATCTTTTTGTGTGTGGGCGTGTTTTCTATCCTCGTTACGTTTTCGCGATGCAGGTAAATATTGAACCGCTGTACGCTATCAATTTCTGTGTGAAACGGAACAAGTTTGCCACTGAGACCTTTTGTTCTTTAAATGAAGCTTATGGGGACGCCACTCTATCGAGAACTCTATAGTTTTTAGGTGTCACAAAGCTTTCAAAGAGGGCCGAGAAAAATGTTGAAGAACGACCCTCGTTGTTGGAAAACCAATCTTGTCAACAACGATGAAAATTTGTGGAAGTTAGAGCTGTGACGGAAAGAGACCGCCAGTTTAGTGTCAGAGTGATTGCAGAAGAAACTAATGTGGATAAAAATGCAGTTCATAGAATTTTAACGAAAAATTTGCATATGCGAAAAATTTGTGCAGAACTAGTGCCGAAAGAATTGTCATTTGTTTCAATGTAAACATTTGATCCACACACCCTCTACCACTCCTAAACGCACCTTGTTCTTCACCAATCAGTCCTTCAGACCTTGACGCACTCTTTCGACTAAAATACAGCATATATATTTTCCCTACAACACTCGATAAACTAATTTCCCCTATAATCCTACAGTTCCTTATCTCCTTACCTTATATTAGGTACTATACTGCTCTCCCCAATCCCTGGAAATATACCCTCCATAAACGCTTATTACACAACTTCCCAAACCAAATCAATCACCATCTCGCCTCGTTCTTGATCATTTGACCAGTAATTTCATCTATACCTGCAGATCTATCATTCTTCAACATTCTCACTCTACCCATTACCTCCTCCTTGCTAATGACCTCATCCCCAAAATACTTCCTTTCTGCACCATCAAACCCACACAGATTCACTATCACCTTTTCATTACTGTTAATATTATACAGATTCTCGAAGTATTCTTTCCACACTCCCCTCAAATCCTTTCATCAGTTACAAAAAGCACCATCCCTATTCATGATTCAAAGATTCCCCTCATTCTCATTCTTAACATTTCGCGCTTCCTTCCTTATATTATTATATATATATATATATAATCAATATATATAATATATATATATATATATATATATTATATATATAATATATATATATATATTATTATATATGAATTCCTGTGGCTAGAATTCTAAAAACTAAACTATACGCTATTCGCATCCGCAATCCGCGGATAGTGATTTTAGCTATCCACATCCGCATCCGCGGATAGTAAAAAATCACCATCCGCTACACCTCTAATGTGAACCCTTTCTTATGTTTGCAAATATTCGTTAGACAGTATGATACTTAGGTCAGGTTATGATAAATTTGAGTTAAGTTTTGAAAAATATAATATGTCGATTGTTTAATTAGCCTTTAATATTTAGAAAAGTGGGTTTAGAGTCGAGTTTTGTATGCAATGTTAGTTACTTTACATTTGATAAGTAGGGAACTTTGTTGATGTTAACAGTTTATTCATACCTAAAGTATGTTAGGTTTGTTGTTTTACATTATGTTCATAGTTCATGTAATGCCATGTTATCTTAATTGATGCGAAAACTTTGCAATGTTAGCAATTATTCGATGGACAGTATAATAGTTAGGTTAGGTTGTGATAAATTTTTGTTACGTTTTCATGAATATTACTATGTTAATGTAAAATTAACATTAATTTGTTAGAAATATGCTTGAAAAACTGTGAGTAGTTTACGTTTGAACAAGTTAGCTACCTACTGTTTGTTTAAGCAGGGGAAACTTTGTTAATGTTAGCCAATTATTCGTGTGTAAGATATGTTAGGTTTGTTATGTTCTTATATATAATAATAATAATAATAATAATAATAATAATAATAATAATAATAATAATTATAATAATAATAATAATAATAATAATAATAATAATAATAATAATATAATAATAATAATAATAATAATAATAATAATAATAATAATAATAATAATATAATAATAATAATAATAATAATAATAATAATAATAATAATAATAATAAAATAATAATAATAATAATATAACAAAAGGTGTGGTCTAAGATAAAACCAAATGATAAGTAAGAACAAAAAAGGGGATAAAGTAATAAATCTTGTTACCCATCTCATGTGGCAAAAGATATTCTGATTTATAATTTTAAAAACAAAATTTAATTTGGTTCATTTAAAGAAGAGATGTGAGTTTACTGTATGTGTGTGTGTGTTTATGTGTGTAGCATTTATTCTTAGTTCAGTATTTCAGGATGGTTAGGTTATGACAAATTTTTTTAAAGTTTTGATAAACATTACAATGTTAATATTAATTAGCAATAATATGTTAGAGATATGCTTGAAAATTTGTGATTAGGTTACGTTTTACGTTACGCTAAAAAAAAAAAACTTTTTAATGAAAGCAGTTTATTTGTAAGTTGGGTATGTTAGGTATGTTATGTTTTTAGTTCAAGTTATGTTGCTACGTTCTGTTCTCAGTTCAAGTTATGCTGTTAACGTTATTTGATGTGAACACTTTGCTTTGTATACAAATATTCGGTGTTTAGTGTAATAAACTAAGTTATATATGATAAAATCGTGTTTTGATGATATATATGTATATATGTTAAATTAACATTAATATGTTAGAAAAGTTGGTTTAGGTCGAGTTTTGTATGCGATGTTAGCTACTTTACCCGCGATAAGTAGGGAACTTTGTTAACGTAACCAATTATTCATATACGTGAAGTATGTTAGTTTCTTGTTTTACATTATGGGTTTTTTTATAGTTCAAGTATGTCAACCATCATCAATATGTGAATAGTATTTTCTCAATTCTTGATAGGATAGCCATTGCAGTCGAACTTATTGGGTTTTATTTGTTTAGTTTTTCTAAAGAAAGTCACTAATATGTTGAAAAGATATGCTTGAAAAATAGTGAATATGTACATTTTGTAGCAATGTTATTCTACTTACTGTTGTGAGTAGGAAACTTAGCTAATGATAGCAGTATATTACTCCCAGGCTTAATATTTAAATTAACTTGATATGTTAAGAAATTTTGAAAAAGTGTATTAATTAAAGTTTTGTTAGCTACTTTAATGTTGTTAGTAGGGGAACTTTGTTAATTTAGCAGTAATATGCTATGTTAACACTAAATTACCATTAATATGTTAGAATGAGGTTAGAAAATGCGAGATATGCAAAATTTTATGGTCAATGTAGTTACTTTACCTTTAAATAAGCAAAGAACTTTGTTTAATGAACGCAGGTGTTCGTAAGTAAGGTTATTGTTAGATATGTTATGTTCTTATTCAAGTTATCTCTGTAGCATTATTATGTGAACACTTTTATTTGTAAATAATCGTTGAACAGTATGATGATTAGGTTAGGATATGATAAATTTTGTTAAGTTTTGTTATATATTATTATCTCGATGTTAAATTAGCATTTAATATGTTAGAAAAGTGGGGTTAGGTCAAGTTTTGTTTTAATGTTAGCCAATTTACTTTTGATAAGTAGGAACTTTTTTGATTTAGGGATTTATTCAACATAAGGATAGACATACTTGTTGTTTTACATATTTTCTTAGTTCAGGTAATGCCATGTTAACTTTATTGATGTGAAAACTTTGTAATGTTAGCAATTATTTGTTGGTCAGTATGATAGTTAGGATAATTTTGTTTAGTTGCCATAAATATTACTAAATTAACATTAATATGTTAGAGGTATGCTTGAAAAAGTGTGATTAGGTTACGTTTTGCAGCAATATTATCTACTTACTGTTGTTGAGTAGGGAACTTTACTAACGTTAGTAGTTATATTACTATGTTAATATTAATATGTTAGAAATATGTTGAGTAAGGTAGGATTAGATTAAGTTTTGTAGGTAGTGTTAGCTACTTTAATGTTGATAAGTAGGGAAGTTTATTAATGCTAACTGTAATACTACTATGCTAATAATAAATTAACATTAATATGACAGAGATGGGGTAGAAAATGTGAGATATGTTAAGTTTTATGGTTAATGTTAGTTACTTTACCTTTGATGAACAAAGAAATTTGTTAATGAAAGCAGTTTATTCGCAAGTTAGGTATTTTAGATACGTTAAGTTATGCTATGTAAGCATTATTGATGTGAACACTTTTTTATGTTTGCAAATATTCGTTGGGTACTATGATAATTAGGTTAGGATATGATAATTTTTTGTTAAGTTTTGATAAATATTACTCTGTCGATGTTAAAGTAACATATATTATGTTGTAAGGAGTTATCGAGTTTGTATGCAATGTTAGCTACTTTACTTTTGCTAAGTAGGGAACTTTGTTAATGTTAACAGTTTATTCGTACGTAAGGTGTATTGAGATTGTTATTTTACATTATGTTCTTAGTTCGGTAATGCCATGGTATCTTTACTGATGTGAAAACTTTAGGTTGTGATAAATTTTTGTTTAGTTTTCATAAATATTACTTTGTTAATGTAAAATTAATAGTAATATGATAGAGGTATGCTTGAAAAAGTGTGATTAGGTTACGATTTTGGCAGCAATATTACCTACTTACTGTTGTTAAAGGGAACTTTGTTAATGCTAGCCGTTTTTTCGTGTGTAAAATATGCTAGGTTTGTTATGTTCTTAAATATAATAATAATAATAATAATAATAATAATAATAATAATAATAATAATAATAATAATAATAATAATAATAATAATAATAATAATAATAATAATAATAATAATAATAATAATAATAGTAATAAAACTACTGTCTAAGATAAAAACAGATGTTAAGTAAGGACAAAAGGGGAACAAAACAATAACCCTCATTACCCTTCTCATGTGTTAAAAGATATTCAGATTAATGCGTCAATCCTTGGGTTTCATTGGCCATCCGTGATTTCATAGCAAGTACAGTTCTCTGATTGGTCACCCTTGACCTTACTAAGATTGCGTAATTTTTAGGTGTTAGGTAGAGAGGATTTTACCGATCTTTATTCTACTTGTGGGACTACAGTCGAAGTTGCTGCGCAAGGCATGGTAAGCTGTGAGATCTATGAATAATAATAATAATAATAATAATAATAATAATAATAATAATAATAATAATAATAATAATAATAATAATAATAATAATAATAATAATAATAATAATAATAATAATAATAATAATAATAATAATAATAATAATAATAATAATAATAATAATAATAATATAATATTTCGTTCGGTTATGTATAGTAAAGATTGAGATTGCTATGTTAACATCTGCTGGTAAGTTGAAACTTCTAATGTTAGTTACTTTGTTAATGAATGCGGTATGACAGTTAGGTTAGGTTGAGATAAATTTTTGTTTAGTTTTTAATATTACAATGTTAATGTAAAATTAACATTAATATTTTAGAGATATGTTTGAAAAAGTGTTGTATATTTTAATTTAACTTGAACGTTTGATATATTTAACTGGTGATGTTGGGAACTTTATTAATGTTAGCTATTTATTTATTCGAGTGTATGACATGTTAGGTTTGTTATTTTCTCATATATATATATATATATATATATATATATATATATATATATATTATATATATATATATATATATATGTTATTATTATATATATATTATTATTATATATATATATATATTATTATATATACATATATATATATATATATATATATATAAATATTATATATATACATATTATTATTATTATATGTTATTATATATATATATATATATATATATATTATTATTATTATTATATATACATATATATATTATTATATTATTATTATATATTATTAATTATATATTATTAATATATATTATATAATATATATATATATATATATATATATTATATATATATATTATTATATGATATATATATATATATATTATTATTATTACAATTCCACAGCCCCATCCATTGTCCCCTGACCTAAGGCACTTAACGCATAAGAAATAGTCAGGGAATCGATTATTCGATAGCTCTTAGCTCTTCTTTTCTTTGTTTTCTTTTTCTTTTTATAATTTTTTAAAATTTTTTTTTTTAAATTTCTCTGTTTAATTTTGTTTATTTTTTTATTTATTTATTTATTTTCAGCTACTACCTTTTGAAAAGTACATTACCCGTGAGTGTCAAGAATCAAAATATTCATATATAGAAAGAAGAGTATATATAGTTATATATATATATATATATATATTATATATATATATATATATATATATATATATATATATATATATATATATATATATATATATATATATTCATATATATATATATATATATATATATATATATATATATATATTAAGATATAATATATATATATATATATATATATATATATATATATATATATATATATATATATATATATATATATATATATATATATATATATATATATATATATATATATATATATATATATATATATATATGTGTGTATTTTTGGTTTGTATGTGTGTGTAACATTTATTCGTAGATTAGTATGTTAGTCAGGTTAGGTTATAATAAATTTTTGTTAGGTTTTGTTAAATATTGCTATGTTAATTTGAAATTAACATTGATATGATAGAGAAGTAGATTTAGGTTACGTTTTGTTGGATAACGTTAGCGTATTTACTTCGTTGATATACAGGAAACTTTGTCAATGTTAGCAATTTATTCACGTAAGGCATGTTAGGTATATTAATACATTATGTTCTTAGTTTAGGAAATGTTATGGTGGCTTTGTTGATAAGTTAAAACTTTGTTCATGTTCTTAATTTTTCTTTGTAACGACAAGTAAAAGATTTTAAAGTCTCTTCCAATATATATATATATATATATATATATATATATATATATATATATATATATATATATAGAGTATATATATATATATATATATATATATATATATATATATATATATAAATATTATATATATATATATATATATATATATATATATATATATATATATATATATATATATATATATATATATATATATATATATATATATATATATATATATATATATATATATTGAAGTGAAACCATGATTCCTTGTTTGTTAGTATATTCAGTTATTACAATTATGTAATAGCATAAAACAAATTCTTTGTTCAAAGCCTTTGCTATTAAGTTACGTTTATTTATAGCATTTTTAAAAACTTTGAAATATTTAACGTTGAAAGAAAGTAATTATGCGTTGAAGTTATATTTTAAAAAGAATTTATTAAGTAAATTTATAATTAGTAATATGAAGAAAAGCTATATATGTATACACAAAATCAGTTTGAAACTACCATTTTCGAGGTCTGCGTCATTGGAAATGTATATAAAGACATCAATATTGTATTATTAAACGTATGTTTATTAACTCGACACTACACCGCATCGTACCGGCTCATTCCATAAGGTACCAAACTCAAGCTATGGACTCTAATTCATTCATTTTCTTCTATGCACCCTCCAAATTTCACCTATCTACGAGAGTTTTGCTATTTTGGAGGGGCCTGCACCCCCTTCCGGGGAGTGCTCGACAATGTAACCTTGCGTTACGTTACCCTCGTATGGGGAACTAAGTTTGAAGAAGATACGTGAACTAGAACTCACCTAAATTGAGGGGTGAAGAAAAGTGTGGGTTATAAGACTTGTTCCTAACCCTTCTAAAGCACGAATATTAGCCAAGATGACCTCAAAATTGTTCTCACCACACCAAGAAACCAATAATTTGACCCATCAAATGTAGAAAATCAAATAATCTTAGGAAATTCCATGGCATGTCGGCAATTGATTTGGATTCCCTGCTTCATAAGCCTCAACGATCTCAGAATCGATTTCCCCGACCTCTAAATATATATATATATATAGCTGTTATATATATATATATATATATATATATATATATATATATATATATATATATATATATATATATATATATATATATATATATATATATATATATATATATATATATATATATATATATATATTAGAAAACTGAAAATATTAATTGGAAAACAAATTAAAATTAAAGCGAAAAACGGGAAGATCTTTATATTAATATCTTACAAATTGATAAAATATATCTTATTATTAAACCAATCTTTACTAACTCGGCAATATATATATATATATATATATATATAAATATATACATAAAACTATATCTAACATATATATATATATATATATATATATATATATATATATATATATA
>JABUQX010059976.1:30000-32500 GCA_015478945.1 Trachelipus rathkii | reverse complement strand
TATATTATTATTATTACATATTATTATTATTATTATTATTATATATATATATATATATATATACATATATATATATTATTATTATATTTATATATTATATTATTTATATATATACATATTATATATATTACATATACATACATATATTATATATATATATATTATATATATATTATTATTACATATTATTATACATATACATACATGGATATTATACATATACATATACATGCATATTATATTATCTTATATATATATTATTATATATATATTATTATATATATATATATATATATATATATTATTATTATATATATATATATATATATATATATATATATATACATATATACATATATTTATATATAAATATTTATATTATATAAACATATATACATATATATATATTATTATTTAAAGTTAGAAGATATATATATTATTATTAAGTATATATATATATATATATATATACATATTATATATATATATATTATATTATACATATATATATATATATATATATTACATATTATATATTATATATATTATTGTATATATACATATTATTATATTATATTATTATATAGATATATATATTATATGTTATTATTATATATATATATATATATATATTATACATATATTATTATATATATATATAATATATATACATATATATATATATTGCTATATATTACATATTTCATACATACATATATATTACATAGCATATTGGTTATTATATATTATTATTAAATTCTACGTTAAATTAAGACATATATCTATATATCATTATTAGCAATATATATATATATATTATATTATTATATTATATATATATATATATATTATATATTATACATAGTTATATATATATATATATATATATATATATATATATATATATATATATATATATATAAATATATCAATTGACGGACACATATAAAAATTATTCTAAAAATATATATTAAGTTATTTTTGTTAATCTCACAGTATGATAATCCAATATATATATATATATATTATTACATATATATATACATATACATATATATACATATATTATTATTACATATGCCATATATATATATAGTACATATATATATATATACATATTATATATATATTATATATATATATATATATATATATATATATATATATATATATATATATAGAGAGAGAGAGAGAGAGAGAGAGAGAGAGAGAGAGAGAGAGAGAGAGAGAGAGAGCGCCCTAGCTCAGCGGTAGAGCATCGCCTACCAAGCGAGAGGGCCCAGGTTCGAGACTGGGTGGAGCGAGAGAACGTGAGCTATTCTCTATTAACTCTAGCTTCGTCTCACTCAGACGTTAATGAGTACATTGGTAGCGTGCTTTGCTACTAGTGGGGAAACTTCCCGGCATCCGCGATAGGCCTGGCCAGCCAGCGGATTTAGCCGTTAGGCCCGCGATACCCAAGGACCTTTCTCGATGGGTCCGACTGACAGGTCGTGAGACCTTTCTGGGGGCAGGACTTTTTATATATATATATATATATATATATATATATAGATATATATATATATATATATATATATATATATATATATATATAGTTATATATATATATATATATATATATATATATATATATATATATATATAAAGTAAGGGACTTTCAAAGGTGACAGAAACGCACGCTGGAGATAGATAAAGATTTCAAACTCTGCCAAACATGCTCGCATGTGCAATAGCAACATTTCTAAATCCTAGATACAAAACAAAATTCTTGAACCACGTGTTTACAGAGGGTTAAAATTAATTTAGGATGACTATGTAATGAAATGCTACTAAAGGCAAAATATGTCACTAAAGTGATTAAAAAGCAAAAAATCAAGCAGAAACATACATGTAATATATCTATAGTGATATCATTGCTGAATTCGTGAAAGTGCTTTTGGCTTCAACATCGAAGAAGTTTTGTTCAGAGGTGTCAAAAGCCAATTTATCATTAATCGAAGAATATCAAAAGAGAAAACCTTGGAATCAGATAAAGATTCACTGGTTTTATGGCGTGTATTGTAAAAGTTTTCCACATCTTACAGAAGTGTCGCCAGGGAATTCAAGCATGAACGTCAACAAGTGTGAAGCAGTAGGAGCGTTTGTATCAGTGGTGCAGATCCTCATTTAATGACGAAAAAGGAAGCAAACTCTCCCCTGAAAGGCTCAGAAGATTTTGTTTTGAACCATAATTTGAGATTTATTAATTTTCGAGCATTAATATATATAATCTTTTCAAGAAAATATGGAGAACTGGAAAGAGGTTGGTGGTGCAAAAGAGTTGGATTCCAGCGTCCGCACTCTGGTATTGGTATATATATATATATATATATTATATATATATATATATATATATATATATATATATATATATATATATATATATATATATATATATATATATATATATATATATATATATATTTATATACACGGTATCTATATATAGCATATATAT
>JABUQX010059976.1:2500-15000 GCA_015478945.1 Trachelipus rathkii | reverse complement strand
GATTGTAAAGAGTATAGAAAATAAAAAGGTTAAAAATATTAAATAAATCATAAATCAGAATATTGCAAAATTTTCATAACGAAAATTTGATTTTTTGAGAGCATACTCGAAACTGAAACTTCATTTAAATTTATCTTTTAGACCTTTCCCCTTTTGAGTTTTATGATTGAAAATCAATCTCTATATATATATCTGACGAATGGTATATATAAACTCATAAATATTTATTTAGAAATAATAAAAAATCGCCTTAATAGTTGGTCACGTGGTCTCAGAATTTGTCTCATAAATGAGACAAAATCGGAATGCAAATTTTCGATTGTATAATTTTCAAATATTCAAATTAAATATTTACAAAGCATAAATTATAATTTTTATAATTTCAAATCATCAATTGATGGTTTATATCCATATATATATATACATCCATAGATTTTTGTCGTAAAATAATAAAATTTATGGACCAAAGTTCAGCGAGTTTTCCGAATTTGTGTAACATTTGATGTCGAATTCATCAAATCCGTGCATGGTAAAATTTAACTAGTGGTTTGGTAATATTAGTTTCCCGTGGTGGTGGAGCAAATATTAGAAACCCCCAGACAGAGGCTTCACCCCTGTCTTGTAATAATAATTAGTTTCCAAGAATTAGACATTTGCTTATTACGGTTTCTTCTTGTTTTCCTTGTTTTCTAAACAGAAACGAGAAACATTAGGAACCTAAAATAAAAATTATTACATTGGAAATTTGTCTTTCTCCTAGAATGCTTGCATTTCTAGAGATTGACGATTCCTACAAATAATAATTATTATTGGTAGTCATTACCATTAATAATAATTATTATTATTATTATTATTATTATTATTATTATTATTATTATTATTATTATTATTATTTCATCATTTATTTTAGTGTAGCTAGTATACTGCTTTCTATTATTATTATTATTATTATTATTATTATTATTATTATTATTATTATTATTATTATTATTATTATTATTATTATTATTATTATTATTATTGCTTTATGGTACTAATTATAGAAAGTCTTGGTAGTATGCTGTTATTGTTATCGTTATCACAATAAATATTGTTGTTATTATTGTCATCATCTTCGGAACTTGACTAGAGTTTTTTTCATCTCTGTCCACTTTCGAAGATATAAAATTATACTACATCTTGTTCGATAACGTGGTTACACATATTCGGAAATTCAGAAATAACTTCGCAATGAAAATTTTATAATTTCAAATATTAAAGCGACTTCCATATAAAATAAACTCAGCAAACTTTTAATAACAATATAAAAAATAAATTTCAATTAAATTTAATATACGATAAAACTTTTTCGTCCCCAAAATCATCATAAATAAAAACTCGGTTCTTTTTATGGGCATTCGGTCTATATAGCAGTAGATATAGAGTCAATAATTATTTTTCATTCGTTTGTATATATATATATTAATTACTCTGGTCCACACGAGGTCCACCGAGTATATATATATATACAAATTTATATTCCACTATTCATTGGCTCCTTCCAAACTAATCGAGCGAAAGTGGTACCGCGCCAGAGATTTGTTTGGAAGTAGGAATAAATGTAGATTGGTGATCTGGTCTTCATTAGCCCAGCTACCTGGGACTGGGTCACTAATCCCCACATTTTAAGTGGCGCCCAACGTGCTTTAACTCACGCCCCCATTTAGAAACATTTAATTTGCGCCACATTTTGGCGCTCAACGTGGTTGAACATTTTTCGATCCCATCGTGTTCATACCACTTCAATATTTAAAATTTATTTTTTTTTGAATCCTTATAGAACATTGATGATAACATAACTTCGTCAACCGTAAATGTGAACAGAATGGTCTTGAACTGAATTTTCTACGCTTTGATTTGGGTATACTTGCCAATTTTAAATTATATTCTAATAATTATTTTATATATTTTTCTACTTGTTTCTTGATCTGTCATATACAATATTTTTCCTTTATATATAATTTTCATCTTTTGGCTTTTTTATTTTTTTTTGTTTGTGTGGGAGCTTATGAGAGACATAGTCTGTCTCCAGTTCTTCACATCAAATTTATTAGCTCCATAGAGGGCATTTAATCAAAACATTTATTAAAAAATTTTCGGGGAATTTTTCAAATAATTTTCCCCTCAATTTAGGGGAATTTTTTATTATTCCTTTAAAAACTTTAAAAAATTTATAAAATTAAAATAAAATAACAACTACAGTTATTTTCTTTAAAAATATTTTAAATAAAATATTTTTAATATTTAATTAATAAATATTAAACCTCTCTTAACTATTAGTGGCCTAGTTAAACTAATTATATTTATATATATATATTATATTCAAATAAAATATTTTCATTCACTAAAGCTTTTAAACTCCATTTTATTTTTTTACATTGTAAAATATTTTCTAGTATGTAGAAAATACATATTTTTAAATATTTTTAAGCTTCATTATTATATAAAATCCGTTTGTGTAATATAAACACAATTACTTAATATTAAGTTAGTTTTAAATATTTCTAACATTGATATTCATAAAATTATTTATATATATATATATATACATATTCCTCGTTCAAACCTTACACAGGTACTCATATCACAACGAGTGATCCGATATATCTACATTTTTTTTAATGTAAAAATAACTTAGTTTATAATTTGATTTATTTAGTGTCACAAGACACTCTTTCATGTATAAATTTTTATACAATTTTCCAGCGCTTTATACCGGTACATCTGAAACCGGTTCATCGGTTCAACATTTTTTGTTGAACATTATAAATAACATTTAATCTTATAGTTTGAATATTTTAATATTTTTGTGTCTCAAGACACATTCTTTTTGTACTTGTACTTGTACAATATTTTTTCTTGTACAATCTATATTGTACTTATATTACAAATCAACGTTTAATCTGATAAATTTAAATAGTTTAATATTTTAGTGTCTTAAGACACATTTTTGTTTATATATTTTAATATTTTAATTAAAAATGGCTTCCCCCATGTCTGATTTGTCAGATAGTGACATCAAACTATACGATGCATTTAAAAAATCGCGCAAAAAGTTACGTTATCATGTCACAAGGGCAGTTAACGATACTAACACCCAATTATTGAATTCCGAACCCGATATTCCCAAATTGAAATCCCTTATAAAAAATTTAGAGGATTTAGATACTAAACTAACAGAAGTTGATGATAACATCGCAAATTTCCTTGACGAGGAAAATCTTTTGATCGATGCCGACGGAACGTACGAAAGGCATACCTCTATTTTAGATTCCATCAGCGCCATTAAATATAAAATTAAAGAACTTACTAAACCACCTTCGCGACCAGCTTCGCGCCCTACATCACCGATTGCTCCGGCTACCCCTAGAGAGCCGGAAGCATTTAAACGCCCCATTAAAAAACTACCTACTTTTAGTGGCAATATTTTAGAATATGCCTCTTTCATTGAATCATTTGAAAACTATGTCGGAGGTCAGAACTATTCTGATCTTAGTAAACTCGGTTTATTATTGGATTGCCTTCAAGGCACAGCGAAACAGATGGTATCTGGCTATGCCATCACCGCTACTAATTATAAAATTATTCGAGATCTTCTTGAGGAAGATTTTAATAACCCTGCGAAAGTCCAAGAGACTTTAATATTGAAATTAACCAAGTTAACCCCCCCTAGATATGAATACGCAGATCTTTATCAATATAAAGCTGACATAAAATGCTATGTAGAATCTTTAAAAAATAAGGAACTAATAGTTGATGACAAAACTGGTTCTACAATTTTGGGTGTTTTACTGGCCCAAAAATTGCCCTCACAAATCAAAGAAAAGGTTAAATGGGACAGGGCTGGTGAAAGTTGGACCCTTGAATTACTTTTTGAAATGTTAAACCAGGCCCTTTCAGTTTTAGAGGCCTCAGGTCAAACACTATCCAACAAGGACGATAAAAACCCCCCTAAAAACTGAGTATACTTCACCTTCCAATAATAAATGGAAGGGACAAGGGGCCAAACCCAAACAATCAACTATATTAAATACAAATGTGAACTCACCACCTCACAAGTCCAATAATAAACCAAATTACCAACCTAACCAAAATAAACCTAACTTTAATAACAACTTTAATAGGTTTAACAATAATCCCCCTCACCATCAAAATAAACCCCCATATTATAATAACAATCAAAATAATTATCAAAATCGGCCAAACAATAATTATAATAACAATAACTTTCCCAATAGTCAAAATAATTTTATAAAATGTCGTTTCTGTAACAGCAGTCACTACACAACTGTAGTCTTGTAAATACCCTTGAACTTCGCAATCAATTAGTTAACAGTCATCGTTGGTGCCGAAAGTGTTTAGGTGCCAACCATCCTACATCTGATTGTCAAAACACTAAAAAGTGTTATACTTGTCAGTCCCCAGAACATCATACTGCTCTTTGTCCCCAATATAAAAAACCAGAATATGTTACAACTGTACCCCAATCCGCCTCAAACCTCTTAACCTCTTAACCTCTTCCTTGTTGGCTCAGAGAAACAGTGTAGCTCTTCCCATAGCGGATTTAAAAATAAATAAAGGAGACAAACCCATCTTGGTTCGAAGTATTTTCGACCAAGGATCTCAACTCTCGTTAATATCAAAATCAGTGGCTAAAATATTAAATTGTATTCCTCATTCCACTGTTAACATCTCCATAAACGGAATTAACAAAAAGGGCACTCCTTCAGTACATGATGTATCACCTAAACATCAGTACCAAGGAAGGGGTGATCCCCATATCTGCTGTTATAGTAGATCGTCTTCCCAACGATCTTAAAATACCTGGGCTTGTAAAGACCACACAAATGCTCAGACAATATCGTATCCCTCTTGCTAATCCTTATCCAACTTCAGACGTTGTTACGGATATTGGCTTACTCCTCGGATCCGACAACCTCCCCCATTTTCTCCAATCATATGAGAAAATAAACAATGTAAATTTGTTAAAAACCAATGTAGGTAATATTATTTGGGGCAAATTACCCTTTGCTTCTGGTGGCACCGATTCCCAAGTCACTATTGTTTCTTCTTTTAGGGCCGAAGTCCAATTTTTTGATCCTATAATTAGTTTTAGCCATTCTAATCATAAAAATATTGATCATTCTTCCTTTCTCCCTATAATTGAGGAGGAAGAACCATTAGTTTTAAGTGAAAATCCTCCCCTCTCTATAACTGAGGCAGAGGACTCTTTAAATTTAAATCCTTCACCTCCCTTCGAAGATGCCGAGGGAGGGGAAGTTGTAAATAATGCGCATCAACTTTCATATTTTTCCCAAGAGGAATATTTAGATTTAGTAAATAGGTTTAAGGTTTTGTCTGCCTCGGACGAGGCTTGTGAAATTGTTTCCCCCATTAAAAGTACAAAAAATATGAATTTTGCCTCAACTGAGGTTGGTGTTGAAAATCACCTTTCTGAAAAAATTATTATTTCCCCCTCGAAAAGTACAAAAAATATGAATTTAGTCTCCTCTGAGACTTGTGAGAACTCTCACACCATTGAAAATATTAATCAAAATATTTTATCTGCTTCAGCTGAAGCTTTTAGTACTGATTCTGCTTCGATAAAAAATATAGAAAATATAAACATTTCCTCAGCTGAGGACCCCCTCCCCCCTCCTTCTGTGATCACAGAGGAGGAGTATAACAAAAACTCCATAGACGACCTTGATCGTTTATGGTCTCTCTCCCATATTGGAATATTACCTGATGAGCAGTTTACTCTAGCTGAAAAAACTACCCTTGAATCATTTAAGGAAAATTTGCGCTTTATAAATGGGAAATATGTAGTGTCATTGCCATGGCGTGCAAACCATCCCAACTTACCTGATAATTATTCTTTGTCGAAACGTCGACTTTATAGTGTACTGAAACGGCTCAGGACTGAACCTGAATTATTAAACTCTTACAACGATGTAATAAAGGAACAGCTGTCCCTTGACTTCATCGAGGAAGTGAAACCTTCCACCCCCCTCCATCCTGAAGCCAAGTTACACTACCTTCCCCATCATGGGGTGCGCAAAAATTCCTCTACGACTAAACTTCGTTTAGTCTATGACTGTTCATCCAATAACCCCAGTTTAAATTTCTGTTTACACAGTGGTCCATCTCTGATAACAGATCTGGGAAAATTATTATTAAAATTTAGAATAAAAAGGTACGCAACTTCCTCAGATATTGAAAAGGCTTTCTTAGGGATTCGTTTGGCAGAAAAGGATCGAGATTCAACTCGTTTCCTATGGGTCAGAGACCCCTCAGACCCCCAATCGCCTATAGTAACATATAGGTTCAAATCAGTACTATTTGGAGCAACTTGTAGTCCATTTTTATTGGCAGCATGCCTCCATCACCATGTAAATAAATCCCAAACGGCATACAAGGATGCCATATTAGAACAAATTTATGTAGATAACCTTTTCGGTACATTTGACACCGAGGAGGAAATAAAACAATATTTTTTAGAAACCAGGTCCTTATTTGCAGAGGCTGGTTTAAATTTAAGAGAGTGGGCTTCCAACTCATCTCTCGCTACTTCTATGTTTCAAGAAAAGGAATTGGGCATAGAAGAACCTTGTTTGAAAATTTTAGGTATGGAATGGGATACCTCTTCGGATACCATGTCTTACCCCACTCGTAGCTTCGACCCAGAAGCCAATACCAAACGTAAAATATTGCATAATGTTGCATCTGCTTTTGATCCTCTTGGTGTTTTGTCACCTGTAGTTATAAGAGGCAAAATGCTTCTACAAAAAATTTGGAAATTAAAACTTGACTGGGACCACAAGATCCCCAATGATCTTCAAAAAGAATGGAGATCACTTGTGGTTCAATTTGAACAATGCTTAAACTTAAAATTGCCCAGGCAACTTATATATTCAATTAATGTGGAACTCCACGCCTTTTCCGATGCATCTGGTTCTGCATGCATACGGTACTGTGGTGTATGTAGTCTCTTGTGTAGACTCAACACCCATTTCAAAAATATTATTATCAAAAGTTAAAGTATCCCCCATTAAAGAGCTTTCCATCCCCCGATTAGAACTTATGGGAGCTCTATTATCATCTCGCATGTTAAAATTTATTATAGAAACATTTGAAAACATATTAAACTTTGAAAAAATATATGCTTGGTGTGATAGTCAAGTCACCTTGCAGTGGATTTTTTCACAAAAACAACTCCCCACCTTTAACCAGAACAGGGTGGACGAGGTTCGGAAAAATGTTCCCTCTATAGAGTGGAAATATGTCCCTACACAGGACAACCCTGCTGACCTTGCTTCCCGCGGGTCAGATTGTAAATATTTAGCTTCTGATTTATGGACATCAGGTCCAACTTGGCTCTTAAATCCCTCAGACTGGCCAGTCTGGAGGGAACATCCTTCCTCTTCACAAAATGAAGAAGAAAATTTAATAATCTCAGCTGTGACAGTCACTCCTGTTGAAAGTATACTGAACAGTGAGAATTATTCATCTTATAATAAAATTGTAAAAATAACAGCTTTAGTATTCAGGTTCATAACCAATTTGAAAAACTCTGTAAATAAATCCCCTTTAAATAAATCAATTGTTAAACCTGAATTCTCCCATCAACTCTCCATTGAGGAGAAACAAATTTCTGAGTCATATTGGATCAAATATATGCAAAGTTTGCATTTTCAGTCTGAAATAGACTGTTTAAAAAATAAAAAACCCCTTACACAGTTGTGTAAACAACTTAATATATTAGTAAATGGTATACTCAGGTGTGACAGAAGGTTAGGAAACTCCTTCCTACCTTATGACACCAAATTCCCTTATTTACTCCCAAATAATCATCATTTGATAAAACTCATCATATGGGACACCCATATGTCCTTTCATCATTTAGGAACCTCTGAGCTCCTTTTAATAATACGCAGAAAGTATTATTTTTCCCATATGAGAACTAACATTAAAAAGGTCACAAGACCATGTATTTTGTGTAAACGTTTGCAAGCTCTTCACTTTAGGTCTGCCCCTCTGGCTGCTTTGCCTAAAGTAAGAGTTATAAACACCAAGCCATTTACTATTTTGGGAGTTGACCTGACAGGTCATTTTATAATTAAAACTTCAAAAACAGCTACTTCAAAATGTTATATTGTATTATTTACCTGTGCAACGACTCGAGCAGTCCATCTCGAGCTCGTTTTAGACAATAGCACAGAATCTTTTTTGAGATCATTCCGCCGTTTCATGGGTAGACGTGGTGTCCCCTCTGTCGTTTATTCAGATAACGCCACCTACTTTCATGCATCATCTGATTATTTAAAACAGTTACATAGTTTACCATCTGTAAAACAATTCTTTAATCAATACTCCATTACATGGAGGTTCAATCCTGCTCGTAGCAGCCACTACGGAGGATTTTTTGAGCGTCTAATTGGATTAACCAAACTCCATTTAAAACGTACCCTTACTAATGCCCTCATCACTTATGATGAATTTTATACTATTATAATTGAAGTAGAGGCGGTTTTAAATTGCCGTCCTCTCACCTTTGTAGGGGATGACCTCCATAGTGAGGAACCACTCACCCCTTCCCATTTATTAACAGGGCATAAATTAAACTCACTCCCAGTTCCAGAGGAACTTATTGAAATGGATCCCACATATTTAGATCCTATAAAAATTGGTAAACGCTACAAATACATCCTCTCCCTTGTAAATAAATTTAAAATTAAATGGGAAAAGGATTATTTATTAAATTTAAGGCAATCTTACAATAAATCTGATCGCCCAAATGTAACTGTCGGAGACGTCGTCCTGGTGGAAGATGACGGTCCCCGTTTAAAATGGAAATTGGGAATTGTAAAAGTTTTACATACTTCCCCTGATGGCTATGTAAGATCGGTTTCCTTGAGTACGAGAACAGGTGAAATTACTCGTGCAGTCATTCATCTTTACCCCTTGGAAATTCATAGTAATATTTATGATTCTTCCACAGAAGAAGAATCACCCACAACATCAAGTTCTCCCCCTAGGAACCGCCGCCAGGCTAACATCCTGGCTTCCCGTCGAATCAAAGCTATATTCGATTCGAAATAAGCTTCGACGACAACTTTATTAACCATTTAGACAACATCAAAAAACTTATCATATAATTTCTCGTACTATTGAACATTAAAAATAATCTATTAAATTTCTTACTTATACTTTAATTCAAACGTGAACTGTGTATTCCTCTCACCAGTGTCCCCAGGACTCTTCAAAAGTAGTTAAGCTCCTTTTGTACGGCATTAGGGGTTTTCTTACTTCAGGGTTGTGTGTGCCGGGACATACTGACTGTGTAATGTAATTTCAAGTGCCTTGTATATTCGTTTCAAAATACATTTACTCTCAGAACTAAAGGTGATGACCTTATAATATTCTTCGAGAAACAGTAGTCTTGGGATGGAAATTTCTTTGGGGGAAGAGTTTCCGTAATTCCCTTGACTTGATACTGTTGGTGGTTCGGGATTATTAACCCACCTTTATCCTTAAAAAAGGAAAGGAAAACCACCCCCCTTTTAATGAAATCAGTGTCATTGCCTTCTGTTAGTGGTGATATTTTGAAACTAGAGTATGCAAGACGTGAGAGTTAAGTTATATTACATATGCCTGAGTGTGACCCACAACCGACCCCATTCAAAATTCCTATCCTTCAGACACAGTTCACTGACGAATAAAGAGTATACTTATTTACTATATTTTCTTTCACTAAAACTTACGAAAACAAATCATATTTTTTCTGTTGGTTCCTTTGGCTGGGGAATTTAATGTCGTAATTTATTTTAAATTACTTCATTCGCCACTTATGGCCAGTTTTCCTTTTGGGTTTTGATGACTGGATTCGCGAGTGGTTGACTTGCAATCGTGATCAAGGGAATTGTGAATGCATTAGTCATCGCTATTTCCTTTTAAAATTTTGTAAATAATAATCCTAATGATCACTTTTATATAAAAATTAAAATTTATTAATAAAAACTTGCTCTGAGAGTCGGTGCAATTTTGCACCGAGAAATTCAAAATTTCAATACCGTACTATGATAGTGGCTCATAAGAGTAAAGTATCCCTTATAATTGAGCTACGTTTTTGAAATTCACAATATTAATTCATTTAATAATAAATAGTAAAAGTCCCAAGTTTGGGACCCCTGGGTTACCTGTAACCCCTAAAAATGGGGTTAGGGGCTGGAGACCCCCCCCATTTCATTTTTTGTTAAAAATTTCACCGGATTTTTCTTATTCATGTCAAAAACTATTATTGTACCAATTTTCAGCCAAAAATAATGTATATTTCAATATATATATATATATATATATATATATATATATATATATATATATATATATATATATATATATATATATATATATATATATATATATATATATATATATATATATAAGGTATATATATATATATATATATATATATATCTCCTTCCACAAAATTGAGAAAAATGAAACCAATATAAAAAACCGGTTTACATTTAAGTTTCTTTTGACAACGTTTTGAAATCTCAAACCTTCTCAAATTATACTAAAGATATAGAATTACATTTTGATAGCATTTTATATTGATCAAAGTTGTATTTAAGTAATTATAAACATTTCAAGTCACTTGAAAAAATAGGCTTCTCAAAATACTGAAAATTCATATCTGAAAGTATTCCTTCCTCCTCCTCGCTAACCAGGTGCTCCATAAGTGTCAGACTTGGTTAGTATTTCAAATTGATCCTAACACTCTAACCTTTTACTTGTATAAATGTCATTGACCTCCTTCAATCGAAAGGTCAAGTATTGACCCCGGCTGACCTTGCATTTTTCTATATCGAAGTATTAACATATCTTGCCTCATAATTGTGCTAGAGACTTGATTCTTGTACCAAATTGATCAGGAGAGAATACTGGTCTCATTAATTGTTATTAAAATTGATAATTATCCTTAATTGAAAAGTTATATTTATCATATAATTTTCTATGAGATAAAAAATATCCTGTATCAAACATGTGATGAGTTGCCGAAAACTACCATTGAAACTTTCGATAATTTTTATAACAAATTCACATCACTCTATTCAACAGTTATTTATTTAATATATAGTTTTAAATTTGCTATCTTTTGATAATAAATTTGTTGTTTAAACTTAAATAATTAAAATTGAGGTTTATTTAATTAATTACGCATCGCCAACTCCTCAGCGTCGTTTTCGTGGACTATAAAGAGTCGAGCGCGACTGAGTTTGGCATTCTATTTCATAATTACTGCAAGTTCATCAGTAGACTCTGTCCCCTTAATTTGTATCCCGAGTCGAATCAGAATTTCTACAAGATCATTTATAATGCAGTTCGAGTAATAAAATATTTTATGATGAAGCTTGTTCCTCTAATGAGCTTCCCCCATCATTTTTTAGAGGTTCAGCGCCGGTTTTCGGAGGCGTCTTACCGACATTTAATTCAGGGTTGAGAATGCTTTTTTTTTATAAATTCTCAACGGAACCATTGAAAACTTTCCTTCCGTTAAATGGTGATTTTAGGAAATTTGTGTAGGTATGTCATCATAAAGCCTTCTGGACAAATTGATAGGACCCCATTAATGTCTGACCAACCCTTCTCTCCTTGCAGATGTTAGCAAAAAAGGCAATAGTTTTTGTTTCGTATATATATTAATTTTTGATAAGTGTTTTGATATTGTATAACAAATCAGTCTCTTCTTGTTGAGTTGTTCCAGTCAGAATAATTCAACTTGAACAGTGGACCCACGAGTTGTTATACAATATTGATACACTTCTGTTAGAATAGTTCTCAAGGTTGAATTAAATTCGATTGGCCTACGTTTTTTTGGTCATTCAGTTTTCATCACTGAATATTAAAAATCCGCGTCAATCACCTTTCAACCTAACCTTTTTAATTCGTCTTCACTTTAGATGTCCAGTTTTATTGATAGGTGGAAGAATCTTCGAGTTTTTTATCTATCTTTTATTCTCCCTCTTTTTTCGGTGAAAGTTTAAAAATATGATATTTACACACATTTTTTCCCAACGTGATGTATACTGATTTTTGTTTATTTTTTTACACATGCAAACAATAAACTCGCACACAAGAAAATAAGCAAAACGCTAAATGGGAAACTTGGGAAAGTAAAAGATTTGGGGAAAATTTAATATAAAAGGAATTACTGTTAAGATCGAAAATTTCACTGAGATAGTAGGTTATAAGTTACTGCCTCGTCGCTGAAAAAATGAAAACCATTTTTATTAATATTAAAACTTAAATATGGATTGTAAAGAGTATAGAAAATAAAAAGGTTAAAAATATTAAATAAATCATAAATCAGAATATTGCAAAATTTTCATAGCGAAAATTTGATTTTTTGGGAGCATACTCGAAACTGAAACTTCCTATAAATTTATCTTTTAGAC